>JBAMIG010000022.1:10868244-10880264 GCA_037177335.1 Kiunga ballochi
CTTGTGTGTGTATATAAATGCTGCCAAATAGTATCCCTACCACCCCCTTTCAGACATATCATATCACACACACTATATATATATATATATATATATATATATATATATATACATACATACATACATACTTATATACTTACAAACTAAGAGCCCTCCCCTTTGAAGTTCAAGCTTACTGACATGTAACAAATTTAATCATGACATGCTTGAAAATAGGAGAGAAAAGGGAGTAGTGGCAGAATGGAGAGCAAAAGAAGAAAAGAATAAAATGTCAAGAATATTTTTCTTAGCAGCCAAACGTAGGATCCAGGCTGAAAGAATAACAAAGATGAAGTGAAAGACGAAAGAAATTGTTTATGACAGAGTGCTCACAGGGGGAAGGCCATGGAATCAGCTACACCTGCTCTTATGATGGCTCACATACACAGTTAAGGAAGTAAAGGAAATGACATCACTTCTTGGAAAATAATATCACCCTCACAGGTGTCAACTTCAATGATGTGGGAAAGTATATTTCAGCCTGTTAAGTAATAAAAGTGATGAACTATAACTATGAAGATCTGGCAATAGCCATAAAGAAGAAATGCTCGGCGCAGAACGACAATATAAAAAGAAAACATCTGAAATTGACACTGAAAGAGATAATGTGAATCAATCCTAAATGACGCAGGGTTTAATGCAAGGTTAACACATTAACCAGACACAAGACAGTGCCAATTAGAAGTCTGGCTAATCATGGTTTTATAGACCTTTTCTACATCCTCTCTAAATAGAAACACTTTTTTTGCATCCCCTTTTCCTTCTTTCTCAGCCATTTAACATCTGAACTGGAACAGACGGCATGCACATATATTTCACTCGCCGAGAATGTTGATTCACCCACCAGGATTCCTATCAGGTGTCTTGTGTGGACATATGGGAACTATAATAAAGTCTCTTTATCTGACTGCCTCTCTGTCCATCTTCCCACTGTTTTGTAAATCTGGAAATAAGATTCTGTAAGTATTTTTCACTGAGTGCCTCTGCTGCTGCACAAAGTCACCTTTTATTTTGTAACTTCATCCGGTCTACTGTGCTGACATGTTCCTGTCGGATAATGTGTCTCATATGTTTTTTTTTTATAGCTGGATTATGATTGTTATACAATACAAATATTTATCAGAAGTTATATACAACTCATATTAATACAGGAAATACATTTTTTATTTAAAACCTTGAAATTGAAAAGAGGGTTCTACTTCTTTTTGCACATTAACATCCGTCCAGCTGCATCCACTTATTTCTTCAACCTGCTCCACATTTTCCCCCCAATTCACATGCAACAAGCAAGGATTGATGAAAAAGGAAGCATCTTTTTTCCCTATTATTTCCCCTCCTCTAATCAATAACCAACATTTTGTGGTTTTCATCATCCAGAAACTCCCCTCCTTCCTAGTTTCTTCAGCCATGGCTCACAAGTCTTTCCTACTAATTTCAAAGTTTTCTTCATCCTGTTCCATCTTCATGGTCTATTTAGGATGTGTTTGTAAGTCGTGATTGCCTATCTCAAGAGAAACTTTCACTCTACAAGACGTCTTGAAATAGGACAAAGACAGGGACAAGATGAAGAGGACAGAAAGGGTGGAAGATCAAACAGGCCATTCCTCTGCTGCTGACCACCACTTCCCCTTCTCTTAATTAGAACCATATTACATTTTGCTCATTTCTACAGAAAGTCCAGAAGCAAAGAATAACTATTTGTCATTACTTCATATACTTTATCCATTTTTGGAGAATGAAATAAATGTGCAAGGTCACAGAAGCTGTGTGGGGACTCTAATCTAAGGGATGATGGTACATTAAATCTCCAAGTGCAGTTTAAACAGCAGAGATTTTAGATAAGCCCCTCTAGTCTAAAATAATAAAATCTGATAAAACAATTTCTTAGCTTTCTGATTAGCAAAAGAAAAAAAAACAAGCAGACATTAATAGTCCTGCATATGCATTATGTAAGGGTATGCATTACAAAATTTACATGTAAATACTTCTGCAGAACCTGTGAAGCTGTTGTCTACCACCATCTTCATTTCATATTTGCCTCTTCCGCAGTCATTCTTTCCCCTGCTTCATTTCCTTTCAGTCAGTCAGTGTCAGCAAATTCAGCCTAGATGTGAGCCAAAAAGACAAAGAGCACAGCTTTGGGGCTAGTCCTATTTTACAGACGTCAGGCAAGAGCCGCAGACCCTGGGAAGGGTCTAAAGATTGAACTGTCTCCTAGTTTTATATATAGTATCCACCTAGAACTGGATATCCAGAAACCTTTCCAGAACTTTTTCTTTTTTCTTTTCTATCCCTATAGTCCTCTTTGTAACTTTACTGGGAACAAGTGTAGAGCACTAAGGAAAATGTGAAACAACTCCTAAATACAACGAAGTACAACATGCGTCTTTGAGGGATAAGGAGGATATTTCCTCAGTTTTGTCCCACACAATCCCCACATGCTACATGTATTTCCCCAATTTCTCCAATACACGGTTTCAGGTGTAACCCAGTCATAAATGTAGGTTTGTTTTTACAAATTAAGAATGATGCAAAGCTACAACTGATGTTACTCATGCAATTACAAGAGGTCAGGTTCAGGCTTTCAAACAATACTGAGGCAGAGGCAACTGGTGGGACATACCCTGTATAACATATGCTTACATTATTTTTCATTACTTACCGTTTGTTTGCATGAACATGCAAAATGAACATGCAAAAGTCAAGTCTCTATTTGTTTACATAGATATAAACATGATCATCAACATTTGTTTTTTCACAGTAAGCATACACAAGACAACCACCCCAGCAATGGCTGGAAGACTCTGGCTTGCACATGTCTGTGCATCAAGAACACAGAGGTTGACTGATCACCGACAACTTGCTTGCTGGCCACAGAAAAGTCACCCTGTGATTTTAGAAAGTCTACTTTGTGGAAAAACAGATTGAAAAGGGGAAAATAGGAAATACTGCTTATGGAAAAAGAAGGCTGGAGATATCAGTTGTCTTTTGGGCTGCAAAGGACACAGCCAGCAGCAGAGAAAATCTTTATGCCTTAAAAAAGAGGAACGGAGTAGGCAAATGAAGAGGATATAAGATGCGTTTGACCACTGAGTATGCAATGTGTGGTTTTGGCAGCAAATGGCAAGAAACAAGGGGAGGAAAAAAATTGACCTTGTATGTATAAATGCTATAGCTCCAAAGAGAGGCCCCACTTTCTCAGCAGTGTAGGCTTTCAAGAGCTGGCATCATATCTGGCCTATCTCCACTGCCGCAAGACTCTGCACCATCATTACAATTTGGATTCATAAACTTTCCTAATTGAAAACGGGAAACCATGATAACATAATGCTGTAATAAAAATAAGAAAAGGGGACTACACACTAGTAATGTAGACCATGTACATACTGAGACAACTAAGAAAGAAACTAAAAGTGAGACATTGGGTCAGTTCCCATACACCTATTGACAATCAAGCTTTTTATACTACAGTGAAAAGAGTTCCCCCCTACTGGTCATGAGGTGAAATACAGGATTATAGTATTTCCATCTCTAATGGGCTGGAAAGTTAGCCATCTTTGATATGCAGTATATATTTGTGAACAACTAACATGTTTTTAAAAATATGGTAATTATGTTACATGATCATGAATCATGGTGTAAATACAAAAACTTGAGCGAAGTAAAGTTAAAAATCAGAACAATGTTTTTGCCCCTGGTAAAAATACTCTTTAACCTATAGTATATAAAGTCCTCTAACTCTAAGTACCACTATGTGACTATAGATTTCATAGTCTGTGTGAACAGATCAGCTTAACTGCTAGGCTGCTGGGGAGTGAGATACTGAAGCAGGAGAATTACTGTTATCACTGAACTAATGTTCTAACTGGATCAACCAGGCAAAAGAAAAGTCAAAGAATCATCCACAATAAGACACAATATCTGAGGCATACGGACTAAGAGTCCGATCCTATGGCAGTACCCTGTGAGGAGGCTGGCACAAGAGGTACTTTGCCCACTGAAAGAGTGATTCCTTTGGGAAAATTACCCAAGGTCAGAGATGCTGGTTTTGGATCAGAAGACTGCAAAGTCAGTCAGTTCCAGGAACTAACGTGATTAACGTAACCTCTAAATTTCCAAAATCAGTCCAAAAGACGCACTCCCCAGTCAGAGGAGATTTCAAGGGCATGTCTTGTTGATCTCCAGAGTTTTTTTTATGGTAACTGTGGTTGACATTCAAGCAATGAATATTCTTGAGATGCACTTAGTGGCTTGGTCCTTTAAATGAAAGCAGGGATACATGGGGCAGGATATGGCACTAATGACAGAGAGAGAAATGATGCTTCTGACTACCACAAAAAGCCCTGACACCCTGCACTGAGGAGAATCTGTATGCCAGACCTGCTCCAAACAAATAGGTTGTGTCTTTGAGAGGGAAGGGTCTTATGAAGGCAGGGTTTCAGACAGAGCGGGAGCACGCAGCACATAACTAATCATGCCCATACTGGAGACACGATGAAGCCCGTCAGTCTCTGCAGCCCCTTTGTGCCTGTTGTCATTTATGACTCTTTCATAACTGGACTTAATACAGCTGCATGACTTTACTCCCTCCCTGAAACCACATCATAAAGGCTTCACATCTTCAAAGTACCCCCACACATTTGTATAGTAACATGAGCAGTGAACAGTGAGATTCAATTTGGGCACATGTGTGCAAGGCATGTAATGTTCCTATGTCATTTAAGTGTACCCATGGACTTCTTTGGCTTGCGTAAATACTGAGGGCTGTTAAGTGGTTTTACTTTCCTTTCCTAAACTAATACTTGCTTGGTGTGATTATCATATTATTAATTTTGCTATCCTATAAAAACAATGAAATATAGGAAAAAATGTGTTTATAATATAAAGGATATGTTGGATTAAAAATGACAATGACATAAGACTAGAATAAAACAAGAATGGAAACTAGCTTTAGATTAATTTTAATCCCCACGTTCAGACCAAGCATTGGGCAATGCTTGGGGAACTGTGTGTGAAGCAATTTGCATGGAGTTGCTGAGTGACATCTTGATTAATCACCATATCCTCACTGTGCAAACAAACACCTCCATCTTGGCCTGCAGTTCACGCCGATCAGAATCCCCCAGCAATGGCAAGTTTCACATTTTTCTCAGCATTCAACAGCTCTATTCAAGAATACCTTCTTTTTTTTAATCTCCAGCATAAAAACACAAATTACAGAACCTGTTGTCTTAAGAGGCTCAATTAGTAAAAGATGACCCAAGTGTGCCAAGTGTGTTTCTGTTAGAAAACAATGGGGCGTTTACAGAACATATACAAGGCAGGTTTCCACTTTACAAGCCACTATTATAGTGTTGCTCAGTTTCTTTGGTTTCTCATAGAGCTGGGTATTTTTTAAGAACCTTACGAGTCAAATTGAAATTGATTTTTACTGACAATTCAGTAAGTAAAAATACATAATAATGATAGGTCTAATTTTTATACAGTTTTCATTTTGCAAGGTGTTGGTGTGAATCAGAGATGGGCAACTCCGGTTCTAAATGGCTGCAGTCCTGCAAGTGTCAGAAATTTCCCTGCAACATACCTGTCTTATATCAATGGGTAATTAGCGGATTTGTGCAAAGTTTGATGTTAGTTAGCAGCCCTTTGCAAAGCTTAAGTCTGATGTGTGTCAGACCAGGGAGGGTCCTAACACTTGCTGCTTGCTTAGTTGTAGAGGTTTTCATATACTATTAATTACTTATTAGTAAACTTAATCTTGCATTTCACAGTCTGATGACTGTGATGATTATCTGATCAAATAGGTGAATTTTTAAGAATGTCATTTGAAAGCAATCACAATAGTGCATAAACATTTTATTTAAAGTGCCATTTCATCATTAGGGGCATCCTCCTGATCCCTGCGGCGAGCTAAAAGCCAGAACTTGAAGGAAACTGTGTAATTAAGACAAGTGGGGGAAAACACAAGATGTACAAACCAGAATAAATTAAATATTATCAGCATACGGTCCAATGTCAGCTCCTGATGTCACCTTGCTCAGGCATGAATGAAAATGATGCAGCACTTATTTTCTCTTAGAAGACCTGAAGGTTGGTCTCAGCTGCATGTTGGGTTCTCTGCAATGGAGGCCAATTGCATCGCTTAAAAAAAAAACTCCTCTGAGAAGATAATCCTCTGCTTCTGATTCAGCGTTTTTTGCTAGCTTTCTAAATCGGTTTTTCACCCTGAATAAAGTTAAAGTGTTATATTTAATTACAGTGTTTACAGCCTGATGTTGCACAATGTTTCATTATGATGATTGCAAAAGGATTAATGCACACTCACTACTGTTACGTCCCACTCATGGACAGTAACAAAAAGGAGGCGGATACAAGGGGTAAAAGATTCAGAAATACTTTATTTATTAATAACTCAAACCAAGTGATTTCCCAGCCCTGTCCTAGGAGATCCAGCTCAACATGAACAGCAATCATTTAACCCTGGACATCAATTGGGGATGCAGGTGCAGTCACTTTTGTAATGGGACAGCCCCTGCAGAACATTTCCTGCAGGGGACGTCACACTACCTGAAATCCCAACTGGACAGTTGATTCTAAATAATGCATAACCAAAACAATTACTTCTCTCTCAGCAGACCTTTGCCAAGTTGAAACAAAAACCGAGATTATTTCCCTATAAATTACATGAATGACTACCAGTACAGCAGATATTTGGGTGACTCTACAAAGCAGAGAAAAAAGAAAAACTAAAACTGTGATGATGTGAAACGGCTGAAGTTTTTATGTTAAATTCTTTCTATCTCCCAAAACAAATTATTTTCATATGAACATATCTGATTTACCATGTAACAATGATCCTTTCATTAAAATCTTCTCCGTTTCTTCTGGCTGCTTCTCATCCATTAAATCAAAGAATATGAAAAGTCAGAAAGCATATGACTGGCAGCTGAAGAAGTCCCTTATTCCCATTGTGGTGGCTCATCATTCTGCAGATGAATCAGCAGAAAGAGCATATCCACTCACATTTCTGGATCCAGGTGTGATCCACATGCGTGCATAGAGACCTAATTAGCTGGAAAAGAAGAAATCCAGAGCAGCCCGCTCACTAATGAGGCCTCTGCTCACAAACAACACACACATGTTAGCAAAGAGCTCCATTGCTGCCAGCTGGCATTAACTCCTAAACCCCCCCAATCCTCCCAAAAAGAAGAAATATAAATACCATCCCCAAAGCAGACATTCACAAAGCCACACCCTGTTCATTAGTTAAAGCAGCGTAAAACTCCTTCAATATAAACCTCATCCTCCAAATCCTTTAGCTCTGGACTTCTACGTTCTTACCTCCTTCAGCCATATTTGTAGCATCCATTAAGCCATTCCTCTGTTCCCCCACAGACAAATATAAATTACAAATCCTTTGCAACATCATATCATTGGTAAAGAAACAACCACACAAAGAAGTATAACCTCAGCTTCAGTGAATCAATCGCATTTCCAGATTTCAAACCAGTGTTCAACTGAGAGATACAGAATAAAACCCTGTTTCCTCAATGAGACACTGTCCACCCAGTTGTGTCAGATACCCTAAAACTAATTAAGACTGGCAGTGGGGCAGTAGCATGTAACGCAAGGAGCCGAGAGATAGAACAACAGAACAAGAAAGGCAAAAACGAGGGGGCTAGAACATCTGGAGTGAGTTAACCACTGGCTATTACCAGGTCCTGAACCCAGCAGGGTCTGATGGGGAGGCATGGAGTGCCGGGTCGTGATATCAGTGATCCAGAAAGAGGGCGAGGAGTAAAAAAAAAAAAAAAAGACATGTGACAGGAGTTCAAATAGTGCAATCTGAGAGAGCAGAGAGACGTTTAAATGCTTATAATGGAAACTGGAACTGGATCAGAAGTCTGTCCAGAAATGTAGCAAATAAAAATTCTGCTGTCGTATGACAAACATTTCACCATCTACCTGACTTATATAACAAAGTTCTGCCAGCCCCAAGAGGATCAAAGTTTACTGAGAGGACAGCTTCACAAAATGTATCTTGAGAGGATTCAACCAGCATCCCACCATAGCGTTCAATTATATACTGGTCTTATATGCTGTATAAAAATATGAACATTACAGTATTAGTTTCTTTATTTAAAACAAACAGTTATCACTTTCATGCTGTGTTAAACAACTATCCATCCACAAATGTTGTCATTACAGTCATTATCAGCTAGATTTGCTGTATAAGCAAATACTTTATAAAACACAGAGGCATTTTGGCTCAGATTTTGAGCTAAACCATGTGGCTTGTGAAGCAGGAATTCAAAGCTTGCTATGGGCTAAGCATGTGATATATTCTTGGAAAACCCACTATTCTTTAGACATTTTATTTCACATTGTTGACTTGTATTCCTGTGGTGTTAGTATTAAGCAGTCTCTAAACGCACCAAAAAATGAAATCCTTATTTTGAGGGAAGTATTAAAAATGAAATTCCCCGGCAGGAGCAACCTTCCAGTTAGGGGGATTATTTGTTGGTAGAATTGAATACTTAGCATTTTGTAGAGAAGGAGAGAAATATAAACATCTGATCCAAGTTTTATGAAATACAATATATTGAATTTCATAAAAATTCAAAAACCTTTAAACGCTTTTTGTGTGCTTTAAACCCACAAAACCAGAATTGATGGCTTTCATTAGAGTGCCTGTGATACTTTACAATTAGTTTCAATAATGAATAATCTTAGCAACTTCTAAATTAACTGAAAAGAAAGTGTATAACATCTCGCCCATTGACAGCTGGGTTAGGCTCCAGCCCCCCCGCGACCCCGTTAGGGACAAAGCGGTAGAAAATGCTGTTAAATATTTGCTTATTTAGCCTTTTCCAGGTGAATGGGGACAAACAATTAGCAAACTGGAAATGACTAATGGACAGGGCCAGGTGGGTAAGCAGCCAATTATAAGCAGGCTTTTCCTCGCTTCTAATTTCATCTATTACTCAACAAACTTTCTAAGTAGCCATACAGTCCCACCTTGTAATAGTCAGGGGTGATGCATACACATTGCAGCGTAAAACATTTCTGTGTTATAGCTGGGATGCAGCTCCTGGAGAATATGAGCATGCAAGAAAATCATATTACATTTAAATTTTTCTTCAAGAAATGAAAAAAAAGTCATTAATGACATAAATATATACATTTTGTGTGTTTAGGTTACATCACAATATAGTTTTTTCTATTATAAACATATTTGCAACAAATAAGTTTCAGTTAGCTGTAAGGATTAAAAAATAAAAACTTTAAATAAATCTTTTTAGCTTTTTTAATTACTTATAAAGTTGATTTAAATCTAAATGTAGACAAATATAAAGGAAGAAAAACTTGATGATGAATGATGTGATCTTTGACTTTCAGTGTTTCTAGATCAAGAATGAAACTTCCTTTTGCATGAGACAGCATAAGACCTCCAGCCAGACACTGGCATGGATTTAGAGATTAAACTGTTCTGTCAGTTTGCATAAAAAGAAACACAGCTAACACTGCACCTGCTGGTCTAAGCGATCGCATTGCATTTTTTAGCATCTAGACTAGAGATCACCAACTCCAGTCCCAAGAGCTGATGTCCTGCAGGTATGGAGTGGTCCCTGCAGCAACATACATGATTGAAATGAAATGGTCATGAACACCTTTGCAGAACTTCACAACAAGGTGTTGGATTCATTTAATTAAATCAGGGAAACATTCATTACCTGCAGGACACTGATCCTCTATCCCAGAGTTAGTAACCCCTGATCTATATAATGATAACAATCCTATAATGATGATAATAACAATAATAATAACAACACAGTGTTTTAATAAACACCTAAACCTTAACACTTAATCCATCATTCATTCACTCCTTCTTCACACCAGGATGGTACCGTGTCATGTCAAGGGACACATCCACAGATTAAGCATGGTAATCACTGGACAACCTGATACTAATTTCATGAATTAGCCAGTGTAAGCCAACTGATTTCTGTCTTATACAAATGTCCTAAAGTAGAAATCCACAGAAAGTTGCTTAATTTCACTGTAGTACTTAATATAACAATAATATTTTCTTACTAAATGTGAAAAAGAATGAAAAGAAGTATTTATATCCATCCATCCATTATCTACCGCTTTGTCCCTAACGGGGTCACGGGGGGGCTGGAGCCTATCCCAGCAGCCAATGGGCGAGAGGCGGGGTACACCCTGGATGGGACGCCAGTCCATCGCAGAAGTATTTATATTATATATATATATATAAATATATTTATATATATTATCTCAGAACTGAAAAATGGTTTTATTTAATCTCTGAATGCTTTCTATCACACCTGCTCCTCTGGGCCTAAATCACTGAGAGGAATTTGACCATTTTGCAGGGTTTTTCCTCTGCTGCCCGCCTGAGTCACACTCATAATCGAGTCCTTAATGAGAAATCTGTTCATGAGCCCAGATAAATTCACACTACTCAAGCACACATTACAAGAATTTAAAGACACAAATATAAAACAAACAAACAAATTTAGTTTATAAGGCCTATAATGAGAAATGTGACACTTGAGATACACACCTACCAGAGAGTACTTTATGAAAGGGTATAAAAGATGGTATCGTGCTGAAACCGCTGTATTTTTCCTGGACCTGCCCAGAACTCCCTCATCGAGTCCAAACCAATTCCAGCCCACGGGCCTCTCTAATTTCACCCTGAGCAGCAAAATCCTAAGCCGAAAAAGAGGAATCTGGCCCCCCGAGTCCAGAAAACTATTCCCTTTTCCTGTCTCCATCCTTTTCCAGCGACCACAGATCGACAGCTCTACGGCCAGCATCGGCCCAAAACTATGAGGGGTATTTTCAGCACTGTAATTTGAAACACACATGGTGTGCACACAGAAGCACACACTCACATAAAGCACCACACACTTTGCAAATGTAAAGACACTGGCGACAGCTCAAAAGATGCAGGTGAGTAGAGAGGAAACATAAATGCCCACAAAGCCACGCGCATCATTAGGATGACTGGTCCCCTGAGAAAGACCATTATCTGACCCAGTAAAGCAAATATGGGTGGAGGCCGAACTGTACAGTGATGTACCAAACAAACAAAGATTTGGAAGAACCAAGAATAGATCAAAGAGAAAAAGACTATTTTAAAAAGCACCAGTTTATGTTTGGTGTTTTATGATTCACTATGCATGAAGAGAAAGAAATCTAAGAGCTTATTTACACCAAGCTGAGGAGCCAGTGGCAGGGTTTCTGTTGTGCCCCACTCAGTGTTTGCACTTGAATACACCTAAAAAATTACCAACATCTAACAAATATGACATAAAGTGCAAGTAAAAGACGACACAAGTCTGAAATCATGAATAAAATGTCTTCAGAAACTCGTCGTTAGTTTATTTGTTAAGCATCCTCTATTGTGTTTAATGTACAAATCTGTGTTTTAGTTGAGTGTTTCTCACCGACAGAAGAAATTTAAGAATAAAGTGAAAATCCAAATATCAACTTGAAGCAGGGACAAGACAGGAGGAGAGGTGCCACATCTACATACACGCTTTCATCCAGAATGCCAACTATGTAAATAGAACACATCCCCTGATTACAGATGCAGTTTATGCTGCTCTTTCTCTCCAAGACCTTAATTGCCCCGTGCAGTCTTATTTCCCATAAATACAGAAAAGAAGGATTGTAATTAGGGACTATATTTACCGCACCTGACTCGCAAGAGAACTCAGTTCAGTGCTGGCCACAGGGATGAGCGAGCCTCACTTGACCGCGCTGCCTCAGGGGGAACACCAGAGAATTTCCTAACCAACTTGGGGGCAACCCTGAGCTGTGATGGTGGAATCTGTATTTCTTGGGCCTGGTCTACCAATTAATTCATATTATATATTTAAAAGCAACAAACTAAATTAATGATTAGCTTCATCCAATCACAACTTTATCCATCCATCCATCCATCTTCT
>JBAMIG010000022.1:10880364-10901438 GCA_037177335.1 Kiunga ballochi
AAAACTCATTTCGGCCGCTTGTACCCGGGATCTTGTTCTTTCGGTCACAATCCAAAGCTCATGACCATAGGTGAGGACTTTATTAGGAATAAAAAAAAAAAACAATCCTGAGAACCATACTGGACTCCAATATGGACACAGGAGTAGGAAGTGCTTAAAAATATCCACTAAATGGAATCACGGAGCATCTGAAAAAGATCTCTGACCCACTCTAATGATCTCCAGAAATCTGAAGATATCTTTCTCCACATATATTTTCAGTGAAAAGATGTGGCTTCTCTTAATGAGGCTTCATATATGAAGCCAAGCCGACCTCCCAGTAGTTCGGCCATTTCTTTGCCCCTCTCAGTTTACTTTGTGGCCACACTGGCCTTTCCTTTCCATCACATCCCATCTATAACAACAAACCAATCCATCTGCAAAGTGGAGAAAGTGCTTTTAGACCAAACAAAAGATTTTGGGGAATCTACTTGAAACCACTTATACAGTAAAAAATGTTAAATTGTATTTTGTTTACAGTGCTGAACAGCTTTCTATAATCAAATTACAGCAGTCCTAATGTTTTAGCATGTTTAGGATTCATCACCCGCACCCTGTAAGCCACTTTTCAGCAGATGTGGGGCCAAGAGGAGTTGCTGTGGCTCTCTCATTCTCCCGAGAGACAGATGCACATCTGAAAGCTGTCATGGTGGAGCTCTACTCACTCTGCTCTCAGAGGCCTCTAAACCAAAGCCTCTCATAGGAGGAGTTTTTGCGATACAGAGAGGAGACAAGAAAGGAAGAGGGAGAAGAATCAGAGGCCAGAACGACTCTGTAATAATTTTGATCTATGATACAGTTCTCCGTTGTTTGAGGTGAAGTCATGTGCTACATGCGGAGGAGGACAGTGTGCTAACTCACATCTGCCCTGTCTGTGGTAAAAATCTAAATCAAAAAGATTAGGAGGGGGGAAAAAATGGTAGGGGAAGCACAAAGTCACCAGGATCTGGCTCAAATGTTCCTCAGTTTCCTGTGGCACCGCAGGGTAAGGAAGAAGAATATGTGCAATAAGCGATGAGATTTCTTGTTCTGGTGCACAGACTTCATTGTAGCAGTGCTGGATGCCAGTAAAATGTTACATTATACTTAGACAACTGTGGACTTTTACATCTTTTTTCACTCCAATACTTATACGATAGAATATTACTCTGTTTCAATATATTGAAGTTAAACACACTGTAAAAGTAGGAGGAATTTCCAAGCAAATTCCTTGCTCTGAGAAACTAGTAAAGTGAGACATCAACCTAAGTTAAAATCACCTTTAGCTGTGACAAATGATTTGCAGCTCTAAATCTTTTCCTAAATTAAGGATTTATTTTTTAAGCAGAGAAGATGTCCATGGAAAATTAAAACCTCAAATTGTACAGGCATGAATCTAATATTAATTGTTTCATTGTTATATTTCTCTGAACATTTTACAGTGTGAAGCTCATTAAATTGCCTTAAACTGTACATTTTGTCTTCCATGACAGCTCTGAAAGTTTCAGAAAGGATCTGAGAAGGATTAAAACATATAAATAAGACAAGATTAAGCAAATACTGTAAACAGATACAAGAGTTAATGCATACTTGCAGGTGCTTAAACATAAAAGTATGGTCTCTATCTGTGACCCAAACTCATGTACCTTATGTACCTTCCAGGTATTCCTGCAAGCCGATCTTTAATCTGCTGAGGCATGTAGTGTTTTTGCAAGATTCCTTATATTTACAAACCTGAGAGCCCATGAGGCAGGCTGAGAATACCAGTAATTAAAACATCCTGGGAGGTCTGCCCCAGAAATATGTGAGAATATTTGCTCTACAGTGAGCAACCTCTCATGACACTCACTGCCCTCTTTCAACACACAAATGCCCAGCTTCTCCACTTCCTCATTGCTGCTGGTTGAGGCAGAGTTCTACTGGTTCAAACCTGAGGGTCAATGGTGAGAAATTTACATTAAGGGTAAAGAAGGAGTGGTGAGAGTGGAGAGGTTTAGTGTGGGATGGGTACCGTGGGAAGTAGAGAACAGGGACTGCATATTCATAAATCACTTGTGAGTCGGTGAGGGTGCCCAGTGGTGAACTCTCTAGGTTACTGTCAACATGTTTACTGGGTGCAGTGTGGAAAAAAATGTTCTCATACAAAACAGTGATGGTGGGTTCAAGGACCAGATCTCAACATATTTGTATTAGTGATTAATACAGTGTACACACACATATAGCTACACTGTATTAAAGACAATAATGATGGCAGGTGATTTCAGACATAAAAATACAGTTATCTTCTGCTATAAAGAGAATCAGTTGTTTTGAAAGCATTGTAGGGTTTTTTAACTGGGACCTACCTGAACTGGTGACAGCTGGGCTCTGGGATCAAACAACCGCAACATCTTATCCTGGGATAATAAAGCATACAAAAAAAACTTTCAGAAAGAGAAAAACATTTAAAACGATAATGGAAAAAGACATTTTTATGGTGAAATATTGCAGGATGAGTCTAAACTTAATTCTCAGTTCAATCTGTACCAACAGTATAATGTGTTTAGTAGCGATAATGTTAAGAGCTACTGAGAAATAAGAGCTTTAACATTTAAATTAAACAAAGATCAGAAAACCAGGATTTCCTCATTCCCCAAAGAAAACGTAAAAGGAATACTAAGCTTCCTGGTTAGCTGGATTGTTATCATCAAAACTAAAAAGCTGAAATATTAAAGCAAAACATTGAAATAAACAATAGGCTTGCTTCACCTCAGTATAATTCAAATAGAAGACGGCATGGATTCTCAGAGGTTTCTTCATTTATCAGTGAGATCTCTGATTCATTATTAGCAAATGCAACCCAGTGACCTCTCCGGGACCTTTTGTGCCTTGACCCTGGCCAGCCAAAACACACATTCGGCATCAATCAAAAGAGCCAATCAGAGACTCCTGTGTGATTGGAAGGAAACAGGGTCTAATGGGATCAGGCTGTGTGGGACATTCGTGTCTGCAGTTGTGTCACTCAATACTGCTGTGTGACTGTGATCACAGCAGCAGCCTGTCAAACGGCGCAGATGGCAGGTGATACAGAAGTACTTAGGCTAAACCATACCCACACAGAACATATACATGTCAAAGGGAATCAGGAGTCTGACTGTGACATAATAATATATATTACAACAATATTTACAAACAATATTTATCTGTACTAAATATTATTCAGACATAATATAGCATTGACTGAAGGAGAGGATTTGAAAGGAGCTCCGGCTTAACTTCTTTCTGCTCCACTCAGCAATCAAAGAAGGAATGTATTTGCTATTTTTTACTTGAATAGCAAACGTGGGTTTTGACTAATTTGCTCCTCTTTCTGTCCATCTTGTCTATGTGTGAGTTCAGCCCACCCACGAATATGATGCCCCACAGCTATGTCTTTAGGTCTCTGTGACCTGGGACCGAGCCAAAGGCTCAAAGAGGCCTGCAGGAGCAACACACATAAACACACAAATAAACATTTCCTCCTCAAGACCTTAGGGTAGGAGTCCACCTGTTGCTAAGAAGACAATTGGTTACAATCATCTCTGAGCAGCAAGTCAACTCAAACTATGCCAGCTTTTAATGAATGCTACAGGTAAGATCTCATTATTTTCACTAAAGCTGCTGCAAAATCAGCTCCGTTTTTGCTGAATGTTCACATCAATGTTCATCTCTTTGACCAAACTGATTTTCTAATCCACACCCGCCTGTGTAATTATGCTCAAGTTGCCGAATTGTTTTACCAGCAGCACATCCATCTGCTTTTAAAAAAACAAACCTTACAATAACTAACACAAACAACCTCTGTACATACATATAAAAACATAGTGCCATTTCATCCAAAGCATTGTAGTAGCAAACAACACATAAACCAGGATAAAACTATCTGGCTGTCCAAACAAATGAGGGCCTATTCACATACAGTCCACCGAGTAGCCACACACGCACACACTCAAACAAGCAAACACACTCCTGTACGCCTACGGCACAAGTACGTATAAAAACACACTAGGTTTAAACTCATAAACGTACAGATGGGAGGGCCAGGATAGCCATGTGTGCATTTGTATGTGTGTGTGTGTGCTGAGACAGCAGCTGTTTAATCAAAGAGGTAGAGCCTCATTCTCAAGCTGTTCTTAATGAGTTTTCACTGCAGGTCTGCGGCACACAACTTTCACATGTGCACAAACCAACACAGATGCTGGGAATCTTCACACACTCTGTCACTCTCTCCACTCATCAAACACACTGCGCTGCCAGACTGCTGTTCCCAGTCTCCCATGGTTACTAAAGTCAGAGCCTGTTGCAACCGGCTGTGTGAGACTGATGGATCTTCAACAGTTATTCTTTGGCCCATGTGAAATAGAGCATGATGGAGAACTTGATCATAATGTAACCGTCAGCATTCAAAGTGGACCGTGGACCACAAATCCAGCAACACCTCATTTCTGTACAGCAAAGCATCCAGTCCCGTCCATCATTCAGACAAAACGCAGGCTTTCCACCTCTGTTCAGGCTACCTGGGGATTTTATTCCCGTTCACTGAATGCTCCCTTTTCTTTCTACAAGTGTGTCATAAATATATTTCTCTCTAGGTCTAAATGAGGTCTGTCATGATACCACCTCTTTGAGGAGGTGGTCTCCCCTTCATCTTCCCCCAACAAAGCCCTGTGCCCAAATGTTTACGCTATAAGAGGGCTGGGGATTGAACACACATGTTAGCAGGCTCTATTTGCTTTAATAACTTGGATTGGAGCAATTGAATGGGGCCTTTTCAGTTAAATGACACCAGAGGGCTGGAGCCCAGACAACCCCCTGCATCCTTCTCTCTCTCTCTCTCTCTCTCTCTCAGGTGTCTTGTTCTTTCATACTACACTCGGGCTAATGGTAGTGCTGGTAGTTCTGATTGAGGCAATTATCCTGTCACAGATGTCAGGATTTGAACAAAGCTTGTGATTGGTGGGATAATTTGTTACTTGTCGAAGCAAAGACAAACAAGGGGAACTGGACCAACAATCATACCAGTTAAGAGGATGCACATTGTATATTTCTGTGTTAAAGGGTTATTTGGTTTGTGGCTGCAGTCAACTCATCATGTCTTGTTTGAAGCATAGGTCTAATTTACACATCAGTCAATGTTTGGCTTAAGAAAAGAAGCTAATTCAGAGTGAAATAGGTGACTGGTTCTCCCTGTGTAACCATGTAAATGTAATTTCTCTTCTACTGCTTCCCTCTTTTGCCTATTCCTAAAATAAGCCTACCTAAAAGGAAACCCAAAATGTGATTGCTTTCTGTTAAATGGAACTGAATGCTTTCCTTTTATATTCATGTTTTACATAACTAATGCATGCTGTTCTCAGAAGTTCAACACATTTGCAAGAAAACAGTCACAAATATAATGCGGGCATAGAAATGCAAGCTGGAGATCAGGTAGGGTTGGGGCAAATTTAAGGCCCTGACAGATTAAACCTTCACACGCAGCCTCCTGCCATTTTAACAGTTTGGTTGCCAAAACTCTGCAGTTTCCATACTGATGAGGAAAAACTCCTCAGGGCTCCAATTATGTTCTTTGGCATCTCTACTACAATACTAAAACTAACAGGCAATTACATCTTTATATCCAAATGGTTTTCCAAGTTGATCCTTCTTTTCCTCTGAAAATGTCTTACTAATTGTAATCCAATATCTAATGGTAACCTTGTTGACGCAAACCTCATATAAGCAGCTGCAATCAGTGTGAAGCTCTAGCTGCATCTAGTGGTCACAAGCTGCAGCTGCAGTAGCCAGACCTGGATTCATACAGACCTTCATAGTGCATTGAAAACTAAGTATAAGGCATGCAGATATTTGTGATTTTCATGTAGTGCAGGGTAAAGTGTCCTAACCTTGCAGGAGGATGCCAACAAAGTGCCATCCTGTTTCCAGCTCAGACTTTGCACCTGGTCGCTGTGCTGATCCAGAGCTATAAACAGATGATTATTTAGAGATAGTAGAAGAAACAATACTAGGATCAGATTATATAAAAGAACAAAATTAAAGATTAAACTGAATAAGTTTTATTTAAAGAAAAACAGGTAACATAACACACACCATGAACACAGAATGACATGACAGATATAAACAGGACAAAAAAAACACACATCAATGTCAAAAGGTCAATGATCTGTGAGAGATGAAGCCATAAACAAAGCACAAGGAATTCAAAAACACAATGCTAAAAATATATGAATGATTTACACCAACAAATGGTTTTCAAGTTTCGGCATATGGGAGAAATTATGAGCATGATAAAACGCAAGACCTAAGTGCCGTAAGTGAGCTCAGCACAGCTTGTGTGAATTGTTCACATTCACCGTGACAACAAACAGATGGGGAAAAGAAGGGGTGCTCTTGTTAAGACAGTTACACACTTCAAGAGGGAAAAACAAAAACACACACTCGCATATCTCTGCTTTCACATCTTGCTCCTCAGCCACAAATAAAAAGAACTACAAATGTGTGTGATGAAAGACATTGTGGGGGATACAGCTCATGAAAGGCTGGATCAGCAGTGAGCAGCAGCAGCCAGGCTAGCTGTCATGGGATGAGTGAAGGAGTGTAGTGTTTAGGGGGGGAGGGGGCCAGAGGATAGTGACTATATCCTGAGGCCAGTCTGAGGGGACTGGGATCAGGACTGCAAATCGAAACATTACCTCTGCTGCTCCAGCTCTTAGACAGAGCCACAGGGCTGTAAAACGTAAGCAGTGTCAGTCAGACGTCCTTCAACAGAAAAGGTCAACCAACCACTTCACCTCGTTCCAAATACAGATTTATGTTACACACAAAACAAAAACATGGCACGACATAAACGGAGGATTAACTGACAGAAACTGAAATGTTACGTGTCAACACACAGTACGCAATGTACAGAAAAGACTTGGACAACTTTTGTGTTCCATGTTTTCAGTTTAACTATCCACAAAAGCGCATTTTCAGATAAGTCACCTGCAAGGGGTGCTTCTTGGCAGCAGACATCCCAAATCAAAGCAGACTTCGTGGTGCCAACAGCCAGCAAGCCAGAAGAAGTGGGGTGGAATTGCAGCAGCTCCAGTCTGCCCTGACCCGGATGCAGCGTCAGCTCTGGGCTGCTAGGCTGCTCCTGCTCTGGATCGCACAAACGCCACAGCTTCACCTGCATATCAAAGATGTCAAAGAAATTAGGATATGGATTCTTCTCTCTTCAAAAATTCACAATCTTCTTTTCCTTTTACAGGAAATAGTTCTCACACATGGGTGCCATTCCTTTCCTTCACACATGTTCACAACAATCAGCCTACTCAGCTGTTTTTTTAAGCCATACAAGGTTCATCACCTATAACTGCACATAAGCCATCAAGTCATGAACCAGGAACATTTCTAAATGTTAAAAGAAAACAGTAGTGTTAGATTTATATTTGATATTGACAAAACAGCTTGGCTAAATGATGGTGAGTTTATAGTTGAGAAACTATATGTACCCACTGTTTATTCAGTCATTGTACAATCATTCACTTTGCCAGCTTGGTGGGAAAAATCCCTTTTGGGAATGAAAAAAGAGAGAAAGTTTCTATTGGATGTTGGACACTTCAGATCTGTTCAGTTTGTGTTAGTCTGTTTCTTTACATGCCTGTGAGGTAAACCAAGCTGCTAAGTTTGAAAATGCAGACCTTATTTCATCAGATTCACTAAGCTGACACACCTGTAGCTGAAGAAAATGTGGGTGTCTTCTGTAAAAAGGTTTTATAGTTAAAACAAAGTGGGTTCATGTTGCGTTCAAATCCAAAAATGCTTGCAAGGATTAAATATTAAGTTATTTTAAGTGTAGTCCAGGAAGAAACGTCCATATAAAATGGACTAACAAATGAATGGACAATGTGAAGGAGAAGGACATTAAGTAACCCACCGTTTCATCAGCAGAGCAGGTTGCCAGGAGATTATCATCAAAAGGAGAGAAGTCCAAGTCAGTCAGTAGATCTAATGGAGATAAAGAAAATGGCTTTCATTTCAAAGAGGCAGCTTTTGAATTTCTTCTTAAATAATACATTTTTTATATAGCTTATAAAAGACATATTACATTTTATCATCATATATAAACACGACAAGAATGCTTGTATACTTCAGATATAATTTCTATACAGATTATGCGCTTCATCAATTGTTTTAAGGCTTCAGATGTACCAAATGGTTAGGAAAACTTCAGAACAGTGTTCCCCTCCAGCGTCAAATCTGTTAAATTACACATGCATAGCTAAAAAACAAATTCAACTTGCAATGTTATTAACACATTTCATGGATTCAGGATAAAAAAAATACACTACCAGCATGACAGGAAATCTGGGTGATTGTCCACTGGCCATTTGAACCAGGTTTGACAGAAGTGAGGCCCACCATTCCACCTCCTGTGCCCGCATGCAATGCAAAGGAACAAATAACAGGGTCAAAAAGAGTCCAAATTTCCATCCATCTCAAAATATATGTTCATAATTATGTTTTTCATAAATTTGATTAATTGTAATATTCAAAAGTAACTGAGCTTGATAAAATGTAAACACAAACATGTCTAAAACTGTGACGGCTGTGCTTGTCAGCGGTTTTACATCCATACCAGCATGTTCTGTATTGAAAGCCACCAGCTTGCAACTTGCTTTAATGTGCTTCCCCTGGGAGGAAAAGGAGCCAGCACGGACATTGTTGATCCATTCCTAGATTTAAAGAGTGCAATATATGAGTGAAAGTAAGAAGAACAAAATAAACAGGCTACATTGTGGAATCCAGCAGTTTTAGTGCAAACATGAGGAAAATGCTGCAAAATCACAGTCACAAAAAATAAATAGAAAGAGTACTTTGCAATTAACAGGAAGGATCTTACTGAGCACACACACTCTTTGGTGCCTCAAGATGAGCAAAGCACAGAGGAAGAGGAGGGGCTCCCTCCCTGCATGGCTGAAAACTCTTAAAACCTATTGCATAACATTAATAAGGGAAGAGAGGACATTGTACAACATGCTCCAGCAGCTAGTCCTGAAAAACGAGAAATCACACACAAATGCACCTGAAAACAAATGTGTGAGACTAATTTTAATTAAAATAAAAGATGTTTCGCTCAATCTATTCTATTCAATCCATGTATACTGATCTATTTCATGTCTTTTCTCATAATTTCTAAAGATTCAAAAGTGAATTTAAAGTGAAGTTAAATCATCCTTTTGGTAATATTAGAAATTTGAAAGAGCCCTTAAGCAAAAGAGTCTGTTAAATGACAGTTTTGTAGATTTATCTCTATACAGCTTCACAGTATAATCACTTTTTGGATTGTCTGAAGACAAAAAAACATTAATCTATGCTTTCCTTTCTTGTCTCCCTCCTTCTTTAGAAGCATGTCTCTCTATCTGCCTATTTTGTTTGTTGTCCTATTTCCACTCTTGTACTACTGGTAATAACAGCATTTGACTTTGTCTTGGAAACAACTCAATGATCACATGAATAGCCAGTTTTGCATTTACATGAGCAAAGCACCACCTGCCCACTATGCAGAGATTGGGAGGATACCGGGATATTTCACTGTCTCTCTGCATACCAAGCATTTCACTGTCTCGGTCAAAACATTAAAGAAGATTACATAAAACAGACCAAGAATGGAAGCTGCAGGCGATTTACATTGTTACTAGGGGGTTCAAAAGACGTAAAAACAGAAATATCTTATTTGTATGCAAGACACATTACTTCTGGTTCAGGCAAGTCTACTCTTACCGTCTACGACAGCTATCACTTCAAAACAGATATGGTAATAGCTGCATTATTTATGGAATTTATTCATGAGATTTTATCATTTCACCTGGACTGGCATGGCAAAACTCAGCATAACTCAGAAGACTTCAAGCGTGCCACAAAGAAAATGAAAAAAAAAAAAGAATATTTAATAGGCTAATATTGCCGGATGATGGGTGGCACTGCAACATCCTATGGCGCTTAGCATCTTCATGCATTCACGTGACTGGTAGTTTTTCTACACGTATGTGTAGTTTGTTAAAATGCTGCCTGCATATGAATTGTTATTTTTCTAACCTTCTCTTCTGTATAGGCTTCCAGATCCAGGAAGTTTAACATCCCTTGCAAGCAAGCAGGCGTTCCCCATTGTAGCTCAGCTAATTACCTCTGCTAATGATACCAACGAGGGTGGTTTGTTTTTTATACAGAAGCGCGTGTGTTACTTACATCTTTCTTGGAAACTTTCGGAGTGGTATTTTTAAATTTGGAGGTCTTAAAGCGATTCATGCTGCCTTCTCAAATTGACTTCGTGCCTTCCGGGTGTCTCGAGCTGGTTGGTAATGCAGAGTGCTTCTGCTACAGCTGACAGCCCAGGTTCGCCGCGCGGTGTGCGCTCGCTTTGCTTCACCGTGCTGTCCGCAAAAAGGCGGGAGTACACTTTTCTATGCAAGATTACAAACTACTTTACAAAGTACTACCCGAGCATTAAAACAATGAATATTTTTTTAAAACTCGAACGTGCTAATAAACTTATAATGCCGAAATATTTTAGGATAATATATATTTAATGTGACTGGTTTTGTGAAGTTTATAAAGAAGGTACGATAGCGTTTTTTGTTTGTTTTGGTGTTTGACACAGCAAGAATTTTACCACTATGACGTCTCCTGTGTCCTGCACATGCGCAGTGTGAGCAGAGCGGTGGCTAGTGGAGGAATGATGGCGTCCTCAGTTGCTCGCTGTTCCTCACGCTGGTTTACTGTTATCGTGTCGTCTGGATGCCGGAGTGCCGCCAGTTTTGTTCCCTCCGCTGACCATGGAGGAGTTCGTAGGTTCTCAACAATGGGAACAGAAAAACTTTGGCGAGGCGGAAGCATGGAGTGCTGCGGAGCAGGGAAAGCGTTGACATTGAGAGGGCTGTCAGGTGAGCCATATATTAGCCGGGGCTAAGCTAAGCTAGGAAGTCTTTTTTACCACATTAACACTAGTGACGCTGAGTAAAATAATTACACAAAATAAACTAACATGTGCCCAATTGAGCTGTGACAAGCTTTTAAAGATTTTAAAGCTTAAGCATATGTTTCTGAAGCAGATGATAAGAGTTAAATAGATGTGATATAAGCATTCTCGCTCACTTCTATCATCAAGCAATGTCGATGGATCAGCTATTTCTGCAGCTAAACTTTTTTTTTGGCAACTACACAGTTTTATCGTGCTTATTGGCAATTATTGACCGCTGTTTACAAAGTTACGTCATATATTTAGTATTACACGTTCAATCCAGTCATCTAACCCTAATAATATCACACCTATTAGCCAATACGAATGGTAGTTTTTACAGTACATACACGTTTATAGACTAAAGTTGATGTTGTTAAAGCCATGACATTTTTAGCTACTTTGTGCAATGTCTAAATATTGTTTGTGAGTGTTGACTAACAGCCATGTACCTGTTACATGTAGTAAGGATCCAACAGCATTAACAAACTGGACTTGGGCATACCTGATACTATGGAAGTTTTTTTTTTTTAATTAATCCTCAATATAAATAAATAAGGGTAAACTGTTTATGCATGGTAATATTATGAGAAATCCTGCACTATTATTACCATTCTGAGCAACTCAGACTTAATGTCTTGTATTTTACATAGCAGCGATGAAAGATTTCTGGGGGGGGTTTTATTTCTGCAACTGCAGTACAATTCAATAACTTTTCATGTTAATTATCTCTTTGCTGGAAACCTTACCAGGCCTCAAGTCACCACATGTAGTCTATACCCTGTCCTTTCACACAAGTGCCTCATCCAGCAGCAAGCAGGACTACTACCAGGTTCTTGGGGTACCTCGCTCAGCAACCCAAAAAGAAATCAAAAAAGCCTACTATCAGGTAGGTAGTATCAGACAGACTCACCTGAACAGTTTATGGTAGTTTTTACTTAAGATGATCATCACAGAAGTGACATTGTGTTTGTTGTTTTTCAGATGGCAAAAAAATACCACCCAGACACCAACAAGGATGATCCACAGGCCAAGGAAAAATTTGCTCAACTGGCTGAAGCATATGAGGTTTGTTTGGTCAAACCGTTTCTTGCTGCTACTACTGTTCATCTGTTTCTTTCACATTCAGGGTGAAACTTAAGAACACTCATTTGTCCCTGTTAAAATAGTGTACTGGAATGACATGTCCTCCTAAACTTCACCGCTTTTTCCCCCCTAAAGATCCTGAGTGATGAAGGGAAGAGGAAGCAATATGACACATATGGCTCAACAGGCTTTGATGCTGGTCAGGCTGGTGGTGGAGGGCAGCACTACTGGAGCGGACAGGCCACCAACGTGGACCCTGAAGAGCTTTTCCGCAAAATTTTTGGAGAATTCTCTGGAGGCCGTGGCTTTGGAGACTTTAACGCCATATTTAATCAGCCGCAAGAGGTTAGTGACATTCTAGCAGACTGAACTAAGAATAAACTGAGAGTACATTTTCTTTGTTTTGTGAGCTTGTGGTAACTTCATCAGATGGCTGTATCTCTGACTCCATTTGTTTTTGGTGCAGTACATCATGGAGCTGACTTTCACTCAAGCAGCAAAAGGAGTCAATAAAGAGATATCTGTTCACATAGAAACAACTTGCCAGCGTTGTGATGGTAAGGGTCACGAGCCAGGCACTAAAGTTCAGCACTGCCACCACTGCAACGGTTCTGGCATGGTAAGAACCCACGATGGACTTATTGCTTTATAGTCTTGTTAAATTGTTTTTCTAAACATGTGCTATCCTTCCTGCAGGAAACTGTAAATACAGGGCCATTTGTCATGCGCTCTACATGTCGTCGTTGTGGCGGCAAAGGCACAGTCATTTCCACTCCCTGTAACTCCTGCCGTGGTACTGGACAGACCAAGCAGAGGAAAACTGTGATGGTTCCTGTGCCTGCAGGTTAGTCGCAGTCCGGTTTCTGTCCGGGAATGTAATTTTTGCTATCTGTTACTATTTCAATGTTGTCTTTAATTATGAAAGTTACACTATAAAGTTTTGGTCCTGATCAGACGTTATTTGTGTTTATCAATTTAGTTCATAATCTTCAAGTGGATTTTTTATTTACTGATTAATTAAACCAACTAAAATCACTTCCGCTCTGATTTTATATTAATAAAATAGCTTTTAATTCTGCAATTATTTCAAACTAATTTGCAAGGAGTGAGAATGCTTATTGGTCAATGTATTCACACGCTATCATTGATTAGGCTAAACTATCTTCTACTGGCTGCCTGTCTACAAAGAGGATGGACTTTAAGTGGTTTAGGACCAAAATACATTATGAATCTGTCAGACTCCTCATCTGGATTCAGTTTTTTTTATCAGTTCCCAAATCAAGATAAAGACGAGTAAGAATCTAAAACTAGTACAACGTAATTTTATTCAGGATAAAATCTGGTTTCTGATTTAAAGGGCGATCCCTCACTGGTCCAGAGGATGTCCTGTGAACTCTCTTCATCCTCCCTGTCTGTCCTTTAATCTTTGTAACATAGTTTTTTATAAGATGCCTTCTCTACCAGGACATCTTTTCATTCCTTGCTGCATTAAGCTTCTATGCTTTACAGCTGGAACAAACAGTTTGTTTGGTTTGCTTTAAATGGATCACAGTCTGCCTCTGGAGATCGTACGAGTTGTTCTGCGTAGTGTTTACATCAACCCCATTCTGATGCAGACCAAAGAAGCGGATTCTGGAAAACGGAGGGTCTTGATTTACTTGCAAATGGACTTATCCAACGACCAAAAAGAAATGTCTGCCAAAGAAGGAAGTAATGCAGATTTATTTTTAGATTAGAGGAAAAACAAAATATATCATTTCTGCACAGAACAGTCAAATTAGTTAGTCTCATCCAAAGTCCTGCACCAGTCCAATTTTGTTCCCCCCACATGAAAACGATATGCTGACCCCACCCGAATATTAACATCAAGCCATTATATATGCATCCTCTTCCAACCTTTTCAGTACATTACTTTTGTTTAAATCATATTTGATGTAATTGTTTTTATTCCCTAATAATTTCTTGTCAGTACTTCAAAGGAGACATCATTCATTTGTTATGGCAGAACTCAAGTTTGCTTTTGATTAGTGATGTCAGGCTAAGCGATGTTATCAGCCTGATAAAAAGCAAACACGGTTAATTACTGCTTGTTTTGTTGGTGGTGTTTCTAGGAGTGGAAGATGGTCAGACAGTCAGAATGCCAGTTGGAAAGAAGGAGATTTTCATCACATTTCGGGTTAGTATTCACCGTTTCTAGCTCTCGACCTTGAAGCAAATAGTCATGAACTGGCCTGTGTGGTTGAATAACACATTAAACAAGCTATGATGTTCTTCTTTTAAAAATGTTAACACTTTGTTACCATTTATTATTGGGATGTGTCCAGGTTCAAAGAAGCCCAGTTTTCAGAAGAGATGGTGCAGACATCCACTCTGATGTTTACGTCTCTGTAGCACAAGCCATCCTGGGTGGCACAGCCAGAACACAAGGCCTCTATGAAACGCTCAATTTATCGGTAAGTGGAGACATAATATTGGTGAGTATTTCAACCTCAAACAGTTTAGTAACTGTCTGCAACAATTTCTTATTTCAGATCCCAGCAGGAATCCAGACAGACCAGAGGATCCACTTAGCAGGGAAAGGAATTGCTCGAGTCAGTGGCTATGGCTTTGGAGATCACTACATCCATGTCAAAATAAAAATACCCAAGTAAGATTTTAGAGCCATTGTTTTGGTTCAGTACACATTTAACTGTTTAATTTTTACCTAATAGAAAGCCTTGTAATTGAACGCAACAGGATGCTACAGTTTTACTAATCTGTTGTATGTTTTGTTGTTGTACAGGACACTGACAGACAGGCAGAAGGCTCTGTTGATGAGCTACGCTGAAGACGAGTCAGACATAGAGGGAACAGTGAACGGTGTTACGTCCACCACCACAGGTACAGGGACAGTCTTGATTGATCTTTAGTCCCCCACCTCCTCTCTCTCTCTTTCCTTTTAGCTATCTGAAAATGGGGTTGAACCATAGGCTGTATATAAAAAGATGATGGAAAGGCTTGAATAAGGGTTCTTAGATGCAGTGTTTATGTCTGTCCAGGTGGGGGCAGCAGTTGTAAACAGTCTGAGGTAGGGCAGAGTGGGCATGACCAGAAGGGATTTCAAGAAAAAGGGGGCTTCCTCTCCAAATTAAATAAATTTAGTTCTTCCTGACAGCCACAAACCAGGTAAGACTGGTTATTTATTCATCTCAAATTACGTCCTGTGACATCACTATTTCTGTGCCTGCGAAGCACTTTGTTCCAATATTTACATTTATCTGGATTGTGGCTGTCTTAAATCACGATACCCCTGCAGAGATCTAGCCATTTTATGGGATACCAAAAACCACTCTATTTTAATTTTAGCTCTTTTTTTGTTTTGTTTTGTTTAAGGTAAAAGATCTTCCTGGAACTGAGAAGTCATCAGAAGGCCAGGTTGCAGAGAATCCAGTGTAAAGCAAGAGCCACAACTTTACAGAGACTGTTGGCCTGCAAAGTGGTTTATTATATAGGAGGATCATTGGAGACCTACATGTTCAACCCTGACTTTAAAAATCCGATGGATTATCTTCATTATTCCTCTGTCCAAATGGAACTACAGACAAAGAAAAAAGTCAATCTGATGAACACCACTGCATAAAAAATATCCATTAAAGCAACCAGGGCTGCAAGGACATTTTCATAGCACCCAGTGCGTGATGCCGTCTTGTGATTGCCAAAAAAAAATGGTAAAACCCGATTCCACATTTCCAAAGCAAGTTAACTATTTGAAGTCAGTAGTTTTATTTAGAAATAAATGATCTTGCAAATTGTGTTGGTTCTGTTTTTCATGCTTAAATTTCTAATAAGTATCACTCCATACAAGTTCAACAAATAACATGTTTGCACACTACATAGATATCAGTGTTTAACTGCTCTGAAGGTAGACAACAGTATGGCTGCTTTCCTGAACTGTAAGGATTAATTACAGTTGTAAAATAGTTTTATTTGTGTACCACATAGCAATAAATTGTACAGCTACAATAAAAAGGTTTGTTCTGGGAGAAGCGTGTTTCTTAAAAACCTAACCCTCTGATCCTGTGAACATGAACACCACTAAATGCTTTAATAAGAGCTTTTCTTCAAATATGTTCAGGCGTCATGTACTCATAATTTATGCAGTGAAGATCTTAGCATGTATGGAAATGCAATACCTGTTGGTACATTTTCTCCCACAGTTAGAAATATAATGGATCACTAGTGTCACCAGAACTCTGGAGATCATAAATATCTCAAAGGTGTGTAAATCCAGC
Organism: Kiunga ballochi; assembly: GCA_037177335.1. Classification (NCBI taxonomy): domain Eukaryota; kingdom Metazoa; phylum Chordata; class Actinopteri; order Atheriniformes; family Pseudomugilidae; genus Kiunga; species Kiunga ballochi. The sequence continues at coordinate 10,896,757 of JBAMIG010000022.1, forward strand.
TGAAATTCAGGATGATAGGTTAAGTTTCATTATAACAGCATGTGAATTAATCAAAATATTTTTGCCATGGAAAAACAAGCAAATCATTTGGGTTCATTGTGAGAGGAAAGCATTTATTTTGCAAACAGAAAACCCTGGATTTTCACACGTATAACAATAAGTGTTCCAGCCAACTCTTAATGACGCTTTAGTTAAAGTGAAACCATAAGATAATCAAAAATCCACACAAATGCAAAAAATTATTTTATGGCCATTAAGTACCAGCTTGCCTGAGATCTAAGCCTATTAAAAAATACTGAAATGCATTAAAAAAAATCCAATGTACTTTCATAACATGACAAAATATGGAACTACAGGAGTACATCACTTTTTTACTCCATTATGAATTTATTAGCATCACAACAAAAACTCCTAAATCTATACATCACCATGAGCATTGCCATCCCTGTTATCAATAAGCTGCACAATTGTTGCTTTTCAATAAAGAAATATTTCACATCTACTTGCAGAGAAAAGTATTGTGCAAATACACAACATGCACCAGGCAGAAATATAGTTTATAGAGTTTTTTTTTTTTTGGTATTTATGCATCAAACCTCTTGAAAAAAAATGGAGAATGTTATCACTGTTAGGGTGAATCGTTTTAACAGTGCAATTACACTGCATAGAGCACACAGTACATCACAATTATCTACTGTGGAAAAAAAAGACATTGCTCAACAAATGGATAAAGCAAAGCAGATGAAAGGTATTGGTGTCAGAAAACAAACAACACCCACACACATTTAGCCATCATGCAGCTGAGCTACATATCCATTACAGGAACACAAACAAAGCACTATGATAAAAATATTATCATGACATCTGACATCCTAATATTGGCTCTCATGGCAGATAAAACTAATTAAGCAGGGAAACATTCATGTATAGTTAAGCTTTGCAATTAATGAACCGTGTTTGTTTTGGTGTACAAATAAACAATCATGTAATCCAAAAAACAGAAATTGTTTAAGTGCACCAGGAGAGAATTTACTATTCTGTTTTACTTCAGTCATCTTAACTGTAAGTCATCCACTTGACAATAAAAGCTATTTGATTTCCACCCCTCACGACACAAACGTGCAAATTTCTTGGAAACTTCAGGATGAAAAATTAACTTTGCAGTTTTTTCATAATTTCTAAGTTAAAAAAAAAATAGCATAAGATATATAAATAGATTTCCATATACACATCTGTGTCACAGTTGCCTCACGAAAAGTCAACACAGCAGTCGGTCAACAAAAACATACTGTGCAGAAATCATGTGCAGTATGTTTTACCGTTGCTCTGGTTGCTCTGTTGCTTTAGCTAATGAACCACATCATACTGTCAATTATAGCTTTGAGGAGAGAAAAATGTCACTTCAATGCAGGTCTGTTAAAATATTATGATACTAAGCCGTTTTGTTATACATAATTATGATCTCATATCATTTTTCACATACAAACAAACACGCACAATAATGAACCAGAAGCAGAGAGTGTATTATCAGAGGCTTATGGGTGTTTTTTCCTCTGATAAACAAAACAAATGACAGAGGGTTTGGAAGAACAAGTGCAATCGATTTTTTTTACTAAAAGCTGCTGTCCAAAACATTTACAGTCTAAAATTTAGAGTAGACCACTTCAACGCTCACTCATTTTCTATACCGCTCAATGCAAATCAGGGTTACTGAGGGATGGAGTCCATTCCAGCAATTAGCAGGGAAAACCCTGCACTGGTTGCCAGTCCATCACAGGGGACACTTTAACACATAAACCAAGTGTCAAGTTTAGCTAAAAACAGTAGGTATCACAACATACCTACAAGTTAACAAAATTTCTAACATTTAGGTTGGGAATAGGTTAAAGCTGAAGCATTCTTTACCTGCTGAATCTCCAAGCAAAATGTGCCAATTAATTAATAAAACCTCCATCATATATATTGTTTTGACAGGGTCATTCTTTCGTTATGTTTAATTTGACAACATTAAATTATTAACATCTCAAATTTCATTGAGCTTTCTAAGAAATTACAGGTTCACTGCTCTTCTAAAGGGTTTAATTACATAAATACAGTGTTAGTTTTAGTTGTATTAATGTCAAAATGATCTTAAAATTTAATACTGTTGAATACTTCCCAGCAAAAAAGAAAAAGCAATCATTAATCAAGTCAGACCTGCTCCTTTTAGATGAAACCAAACACGTAGAGGTAGAGACATTAATATTTAAATTGTAAAAAATTGTGCTTTATGGATGAAATTATATTATGATGGGCCTAAATATTATTTTGTTATTCTACAGCTTGAAACAGAACAATAAAGCATCAAACACACATGGACCTAATCTGACTTTTCTTATGAACTGGTCAAACGTCAAAAGTTCCTCGTCTCCTTACTGTCCTTTCAACAATTCTGTCTCACAGCATCCGGGTAACAGACTGTTGTCTGCTTCACATCAGATACCATGCAGCCAATCCAGCCAGGGCAGCGAACCAAGTGGCAAACAGGACCTGTCCTGTTGGATGCCTGAGAACAGCCATAACCAGCTGACAAGCGTAAGCTGTTCCACCTGATGCAGCTGCAACAAAGGAGCAAAAGCTCAGATAAAAAAACCAAGATGCAGAATTCCTCACAGTTTAAAGAACTTCAGAAAACACCATACTTACCCATTTTAGCAGCATAGTATGGACATTTGCTGATGTCTCCACCCATTTCTCCATGAACAGGCATGCCAGCATCTAAAACATCCTCTTGGATCGTTTTGCCAATTTCTTCTAGCTCTTCAAACACCTTCAACAATACAAATAAAATATATAAGGCAACATTTATATATTCCTTTATTAATACAACTTTTGTGGACCGTATATCCAGAGAAAAACATATTTATGGTTGGTAGTGTGAAGGAAACCCAACTCATTATAAAACAGAAAACTTTATGAGGAAAACTTCCCACAAAAAGCTGAGAAATTTAATTTTTTAGGTTTTTCTTTTTGAGAATCCTGAAATAAAACCATCAATGTATCAAACAATAGAAAAAAATAAACCATGTCAACATTGAAAAAGAACAATTAAAACCCTTTTAGCTTTTACTTTATGACCAGGTCTCTCTGGCCTCTCACCTCCATGTTGAAATGAAAGGCTTTCACAGCCTCATCCACCAGTTTATTCTTTGTCTCCATGTCCAGTTCCAGCTCATTCATTCGACTTCGGTACAGCTGCTTGAATGCTTTAGCACTATGGATGCCATCAAACTGGTAGAACTCCAGGCCTTCTCCTGTAGGTGGCAGCTTCAAAGCTCTCTGAGCCACCTTCTTCAATACCTGGCCCCCAGACAGGTCCCCCATATAGCGTGTGTATGCATGAGCCACCAGTAACACTGGGTCCTGCCGCCCGACTTGGTGGATACGGTCAACATAGCGCTGCGTAGCTTGGGAGCAGCTAACTTGGTTCTTCCATTCTGGACCATAAAAGTACTCAAGGTCACGGGCTAAAGCTTCGTGGCGATGCAGCTCTGTAGGAAAATAAAGAGGGGCGAAGTGGGGATGGTCCTTGTTCCTTTCAATCTCCTCCTCCATAGCAGTGTAGGTGTAATAAAGTGCAACAGCACCAAGCTGGAAAAAAAAGTCACCTCATCACTGTCAATCAAATACTCATGCTAAAACATTTTTGCTGTATTCCTACATTTTTTCTCAGCTTTTACTCATCTTCATCAATCTGACCCCCCAACCCCTTCAATTTTCTTCGGTCTAACCTTGAAAAGCTCTTTGCGGATGCGTCCCTTGAGAAAATCTTTCACAAACTGTGTGTTCTCAGCCTTTTCATGAACGTCCTTGGTCCCTGCTGCCAGCATCTCAGACAGGTCCTCCGGACTGAGCAAGGAACAGAAAAGCAGAGTGTGGTGATTTCTGTGCATTTGATGGAACCACAGCAACACAGTCTATTATTTTTATTATAAACAAAAAAACAAGGCTAAAGTACTGCAGCAACATTCACCTGAGGGTGTTTTCTTTCTTCTCATAACTGATCCCATCTCCACTGGAACTACTTGCTGGTGTCTCCATTTTTTCCACTGACATTTGTGATGTGATCTTTTCTGGACCAAACTCTGCCTAAAGCCAGTATGAAGCATAAAAGTAGCAGCCGACATTCAAATTATCTATAAAAAAACTTCACATGCAAGTATCACCTTTTGGTAAATGCCAATAAATCCTGAGAAAGTTATTTCTATTACAAAGACGCTGTGTACACAATGGTCTTTTTTTTTTAACAAAGGATTTGTCTCACAAATAAACCATGAGAAACTCATTCAAATGTTCATCTCCTATATACTGGATTTACTTTTAACAGGACTTTCCATAAAAAAAAGCATAAAACATCCATCTATGCCCCTGCTAGGAGTTTTACCTAGCTATAAGAGATCTGAATACTCAACTCTAAAAACCTTCACACTGGCTTCCAGTCAGTCAGAGAATAGATTTAAAACCCTCCTGATAGTCTAAACATCACAAGATATACATGTATCCTAAGCCTATTATTTTCAAGCAAACACTCAAAAAGTTATGGAAAGATTTTGATTCAAATGTACAGGAAATCTCTGAAAAGGAAAAGGTATATATATATATATATATATATATATATATATATATATATATATGTGTGTGTG
>JBAMIG010000022.1:10901538-10930113 GCA_037177335.1 Kiunga ballochi
TATATATGTGTGTGTGTGTGTTTGTGTGTGTGTGTGTGTGTGTATATATATACACATACATGCATACACATACAGTCCTCCTAAACTGTTTTCATACCCACCCAATAAAGAAAGGGAAAATTACTCTAAAATAGCTTGATATTGACTAAAGTACTGATAAACAATTTATGAAAATCATGACATTGTTTTCCAAAACTAATATGTTGAACTAATGTGGCACATCACACATGGACTTGTGCTCCTGTTGACATGAAATTATTATTATCATCATCATCATCATCATCATCATTATTATTATTGTTATTACTACAACTAAAAAAATAAGAAAATCTATGTATTATATCACTAAATTATTTAGAACATTTGTATTGGTTATTACTTTGATCAGTCTGCAGTTATTTTGAGTGACTATTGTAAATTTAGCCCCTGCTGTAATTATCTCAATGTTTTATCTAAAGCACTTTATCTTTGTCTAGAAGACTGACATAGATTTTTATACAATGAAACGACTCCCTTAACAGGCATGTATAATTGCCATAAAACATTTCCGAGCTGCAATTTAAAAAAACAAAAAAACAAAGAAATGATATTTTCATGACAAAATCTATGCTCACCCAGAAAGCAGAAGAAGCCCAAACAAAAATCACCCTTTACTGTTGTTGAACTGAGGGCCAAAAGAAGTGCGTCTTTCACCAGCTGATTCAGCTGCTTTAAGCCTCAAACATTAGTAAACCTGAATGGTAGACAAGACTTTATCAGAATGATAGGGCACATTTGCACTGACAGAGTTAGAGAAAATTGTTAACAATACCCAGACCTGAACAGAATAAAACGCCGAAACAAAAAGCAGTTTCAACAAAGCACGGGCCTTCTGGCGTTTACCCGGAGTCTCTAAATAAAATAATGGATAGTCTGCTAGTACTCTATGCAACGACTTAAAAGTAGTTGTACTCATTTTACCGCATGAATTTACAAAACCGTGTTTTTCTTCTGGCGCCCTAATATATTTTTAAACGAGAACTACTAGATAAAAGTAACATAATTGTCAATTTAACGGGAATATCATACAAAAATACACAGCTAACTTTACTAGACTAGCCAAGTCTGCTAAAAGCAAGCTAACGTGCATTACCACAAGCTAACAAATTCGTTTAAAATGTGGTTAGAAAATAAGAATATTCATGTTTTAAAATAAAATGTTTTACTTCATTTGTCAATTACAATACGTCAGTCTAATCGTAACAAACCTTCACTCGGGCACAGTGACAAGCGATTTAACAAGTACAAATCAGGATGCGCAAGTCTACAGGAACAACGCTTCGACCTTTTTTCCTACCCGGCCTTGAAAGTCAAGCACATATCTACCGGAAGTGGTGACGTAATTTTGTAGTTCTTGTGGTAGACATTTTTACCAATTGAACGTGATTTCTACTATTACAGGCGTTTGAGAGACACCACTTCATTTTGAAAGCAATAGAAAACAACAAAAATAAGTAAAACTTTAATAATAGTGCCACAAAACATTTATGTTGCTGTTAAAGAAACTAGTGCTGTCTTTCCTTTTGCTTTAAAGTAATCTAATATTGTTTTGGTTTTATCACAATCTATCCATTTATTCCAGTACAGATGAATAATTCCATCTTTTCTTTCAGTGAAGTGTCAGTATTATGTAGCCATTTGTTTTTTGTTTTTTTCCTTCTGAGCACAGTATGAATAAATTCAGTGCAACACCACTGAATTCTGAATTTCTTCTTCCTTGTCAATATAAGAATAAAAAACAGCCTCCTGGTGGCCAGATCTTTGCCGTAACCCTTTTATCCAGCCAGTTTTAAAGTTGTGACAATGATTTTTCTACAATCAGTAAGAAGACAATAAAATCTCCTGACCTTTCTATCCCCAGGCCCACTGGGGAAAGGAGGGAAAGGAAAAGGCTGTGTGTGGATGCATGGGTATGAGTGTGTGGATGTGGGTGTAAGTGTGTGGAGAGATGGGCAGTGTGGTGCGGTTTGTATGGAGGATTGGAAAGGTTTGGGTTTGAAGTGTGGGGAGAAGGGTGGTGGGGTGTGTGTGTATATGTGTGGGGAGAAGGGTGGTGGGGTGGGTGGAGATAAATGTGTGTGTGGGCATATACATGTGTGTTTGGGGAGGTGGGCAGGTATTTGGAGACGTTTGGGTATATGTGTGTGTGTCGGTGTATGGGGCCAGCGCTCTGCCTGCCCGGAGGGGTCGGCGATTCCCGGCCTGGGCCCGCTGGGGCCCGTTCCCCCTGTCTGTGGGGGGCTCTAGCTGGGGCCTCCTTTTGCCGCCTCCTGGGAGGATGCTGGGTTTGGGTTTCAGATGTGACGCTTGTTTACTTCTGGCGCTCTTGGCAGATGCTTATCTCTGACTCTGCAGGATCCCATGAGATATCCTTTGTTTTATATACAGGTGTAGCAGATTGAATTGGTTGGATTATGGTTTCTCCTTTTGTGGTGTCTGTCTTTCTTCTTGTGTTTTCTTTCCCTTTCTCTCTTTTTCTGTCTTTTCTGGTCGGTCCAGCAAAAAGTGTTCATTTAAAATTAAAATAAATAAATAAAGAATTCTGATTATCAAGATGATCTCTGTATATACATATATACAGTACATGAAGATCTTCTTGACAAAGCAAATTTGCTATGCACAATACAGCAGCCAGACCATTGTTCTGACTGCTTTGATGCTGGACAAGACACGTTAAAAAAACAAAAACTGAAGAAACAAACAAACAAACAAAGCAGTGAATTTAGGGGGGAAAGGAAGTGGGCAGACCCCTACCTGTACAGTTTAGCATAATTACAAACAGTTTTGTCCAGAATGAGTGACTAACACTGATAATAAGTTATTGTTGTTTGTCTGCACCCATGATTCAAGCATGTTTATCATGAATTATTTACAACATGCTTGTCTGTTGCTGAACAGATTTGTCTGTCAGGACATGCAGGACACATTTGAAAGCCAGATTGTAGTTTAATGTGGGCATGTGTGTTTGTGCGCGCGTGTGTATTGCACATGTTCTTGTGTACTACCAGTCTGCCAGTTGGCCATAGTGTCAGATGCTTTGTTAGCGGGGTAGCTATGCATTCCCCTAACCACCCTGTTACTGCACCCCATGAGGCTGGCTGGGAATAGATGAGTTTACCAGATGATTCACTTTCCTCCAAAAGAGACAACAAGCTGCTGTCTTATTAATAAATTGTTTTGGGATATGCATTTCCACCAATGAACAAGACAGAAATAACCAGTAATAATAGGGAACTGGTCTAAAGAGAAGGGAAATTGTTAAAGTAACTTCAGCAAACTTCATGAATTTTATTGATGTATTATGTAATGTATGGACTCGTAAAACTTTTTGATGGAATCAGATATTTCAAGCGCAGAGAATTTAAAGTTGTATAAATGCTCTATGGGTGGGTCACAACATTTCTCTTCACACTGCAAATTTTGTGTTGCCGTTGCTGGAGTACTGACAATTCTCAAATTGTAACAGTTTACATCCCATGTTTTTTAGATTGACTGGCAATTTGTCCACTGCCTCACACGGTGAGATCTGGGAATTCTGTTCAGGTCTGGGTCTTGTTACAGTGATACATACACATTACAGGGCAATAATGAAGCCAAATTGAGAAGAAAATTGTATTTGCGTTGCCTCCGCCAGACTCCATTCAAATAGAAGGACAGCACTGTTTGGAAATAGGAGGCCCACATAAACCACGCGATCGCGTGTCGACGAGATGAGGGAGTGCTGCTTCCTTAGTGGGTGCAATTGGGCCTAAAGCGTTTTAGGTTGTCATGACAATTCTCGCGAGAACTTGTGGTTGTGACGTTTAATGAAAGGGTTATTATGCTTTTTATAACCTTATGTATTTTCGACAACATAGCTAGTATGTATTTGCTCAAAAAAGTTGTCTTTGCATGTCTTAGCATTTTGAATTAATTTATTTCCTAAACACGAACATTATAATTATCTGTACCTTTTAAATGTTAAACAAGAGAGAGCTTCCGCATCCGTCAAGCGTGTTCGCGGGTCAAAAAGAAGGAGCATTACATTTCTGGGAAGATGTTTAACAGTGATTTGTTCCACTGTTTTTAAAGAAGGTATCTGAAGTACTCCTATAGTTTACACCATATTTCTACAATAGAATACGCTTTTAAACAAATGCTTTGACTTTTAATAGTTTATTCAGTATTGCGGTTGGAATGTAAAACACTAACAGCTACACAACGAGGATGTCCTTCCTGTCAGAGGTTCATCAATGTGTAAAGTCGTACAAAGAAGAACAAGCCAAACTCAATAGCAGTATTCAACTATTGAACGAAATCTTTCAGACTTCGTAAGTATTTGTTGTTCGAGTTAGTAAACCGTACAAATGACCACGTGGTAGCCCATTTGTCCGTTCAAAAACACACTTGTCCGGTCTTAGTGCTCAGATGGCGCTGTGGCTTAGTTGGTTAAAGCGCCTGTCTAGTAAACAGGAGATCCTGGGTTCGAATCCCAGCAGTGCCTTTTGTGGGCTTCTGTATTTGCATTTTGTTTATTGCAAAAGTTATCTTGTTTCAAATTTAATATAAAACAGTAAATGTTTTTAACATGTATCCTTATTAAATTGTGCATGGAGCACACTATTATTTATTACAAAATATATATTTTTTTCTTTTTTTATTGGGTAATTTTGAGTCACATTAATTATTTTTCTCCCTAGAACCTGGCAACCCCACACAGATTCCGAAGAATTAAAATCGGCAGTCAATGATGTTGCAGGTAATCTGACATAACTAAATTTGATATTTGTGACTTGTATACATTTCCGCTCCCAGAATGCAGACAAATAGGAGTAGTCTGGTGTTACGGTGTGATGGTCACTGCTTTAAGTTATGATTGAATTGTCCTTGTGTAAGTTAGGAAATGTGTACTGCCAATCTTGTCCCTCATGTTTACATAAGTAATAAATTAACAGAATGTTTGCTTGTGTATGCAGATACAAATATCACACCAGGGGAGAAGAAAGATATGGAACTGCTTGAGCAAGCACTAGAAAAAGCTCTTCGAATCCGCTCTGACTCAGGGAGTTTTAACAAAATATCTGGTGGTAAAAACCTAGCTGGAACTATTAAAAAAACAGATGCATGCGTGGACGTGTTGCATTCATCAACAACGTCCAAAGAGAGTCAAAGAGCAAAGGCAATACCCTGGAGATCAACCAGTCTTGACAGAAAGACACTGAGCTCAAGGCCTTCAGCAAGCTTTAAAGCCGGAACATCCAAAGCCACAAATAATAGAAGGATAATTCAAAACCATCCACCGCAGGCTGCATGCCAGCCATCTAGAAAATCGTCACAGCCGGTCCTGGCATCTTCTTCTCCAGATGAGATCACAACCTCATTTACTAAAAACAAGAAAATCAGTGGCAATATGTCGAGTGACAGTGGCCTGAGCAAAGCTGCGTCTGCCTCCGGGCCTTCTATAAATTACAAACCGCCCGTGTCGGTCGCAGATTGGTCTGCACCAAGCAGTTTGCCAAAGCAGAATGGGTATATTTTACTCATACGTACTATAAAATGGATTTTACTTCGCCAATTGCGATTGCAGTTACTGACAAAGGTTTTGTTTTCACTTTTCAGGTTACTGTCTGAACAAACAACTAAATGGAAATATTTAAGAAGCAAGCAAAACAAGTGAGCATGATATAAAAACTTTTTTGTTTTTGATTCTCAGGTAGTGTTTGTGAACCTTTTTTTCTGCTGGTTATCTTTAGATTGTGGGAAAAAGTCATTACCCTACAGAGGAAACCCGTGCCTGGGAGGTGTCACTACATGGAGAGAATGAGAGCTATGGTATCCTTCCTTTATTTAGTGAAGCTAGTCAGAGAAAAGGCCTCTGGCATTTTTCTATCTAGTGTAGCATTGTGCTAGAAATGTCTTTCTACTATAGAATTAACAGGCTTTCTCTTTAATGTTGATAATTTAAATTATTTTGATAAAATACTTTCATAAATAAGCAATCTCCACAAAGTATGTTATATCTGACCCTGTTTCTTTGACCCCCAATAGTTTCCCAGGGATTGGCCATGTGGTAGCCCAGATCAGACAAAGACTCTGCTGAACAGACTGATTTATCAAGGGCTTGACCTCACACAGCGCTGTCAGGCAGAGGAGCTTTTGGCAAAGCAGGCATCACGAACGTCCACAGACATGGGTAAAACAAAACTAAACATGCACACATTCAAAATTAGGAGTTAGGGAAACTAGAAAAAGTGACAGATGACACTAAAAGTATGTGGGTAAGAGGATGAGATATTTCTGGGAAGAGTTGGCAGGAAGTAACTTTATAACCCATATAACAGTAAATTACTGTTAAATCTTTATGTTTATGTTGCTGAACTCAGTATCCTGGACAATTGAGATTTTTCTTACAGGGTTAGAGTAACTGAAAATATGTTGCTTACTGCTGAATGAGAACGATGCACTTACTCCACCCAAGAAAACTAAGTTAAGCACAACTACAGTGTTTACATTTGTACATTTGTCTGATGATAAATGCAGGTGCTGAGCACAAAAAGGATCCCTGTCTGATACTTGAAAAATTGCAGCTGACAGCAGCAGAGCTCCAGGTCTGTGCAAATCAAGTGAAAAAAGGTATGAAAACTTTCAATTGCCATGATAAGATCATCCAGCATACAGAACACATAGATGGAGAAATTCTGAACCGCTTTGTTGATACAACAGTGTGTGAATGCAAATGTGTCGTTGTGTACTTATGGTATGGTGCATGGGGCCATTTCCATTTCCCCCAGTAGTACAGTTATAATGATTACCTACTCATTTACAGCTTCTAAATGATCCAGCCACCCTTAGGGAAGAAGATTAGCTTTTATTTACCAGTTGAAGTTTGAAAGCAGTAAAGGTACTCTGCCAGAGCCAGTGTGAGGCAGTTTCCAGTCATATCTAAGCCCACATACCTCTGTCCGCTTCTTTTGAACATTTGATGCCCATGTAAGCTCTCACATCAAGGCTCAGTATTTATTTTCAGACGAGTAACTTGTTAAATATGATTTCAAAACAATTAAGAAACAATTATGGTAAATGCAATGTGCTAACGAGCCGAGCAGTTTCCCCGCCGGGGTATTTGGAAAATGAAAACAGTATCCTTCCTTGGCTTCATTGGATCCCCTTCCTGTGACGATGGGGTTTAAAAGCCGTCTCTCCTGACGTGGATGAGCAAGGACCCAGCTATTTAAAGCTGAGGCAACAGAGCAGAAAAACGTTTTGGGGTACGGTTGCTCACGCTCTAAAAATAACTGTGTTTTCCGTCAGAGTGGAAAGCATGGAATCGATGGAGGCCAGAGGGAGGTTGTCTTTGCCCCACTGGGGCAAACGGCGCGTGGGGAGACGGGATAAGTTCACCCCTGCCCCTGACTATAACTTATAGGACAGAGGCAGAGCTCCAAGAGCTGGAGAGGCTGCGAATGAGGGTGGCACTGCTGCAACAGGAGAATTGCATCGAACAGGTAGTGGCTGTGTTCTTGAAGCACCATGGGGAAAGAATTATCAGATACGTAACGCTGGTTATTAGTTACACACTGTTTTCTTTAGTGATATCCATTATCACTCCTTAAAAATAACTTGCTGACAGTCTCTTCTCTTGTCTGTCAGTTCCTACTGGACACTCTGTCCCCTCAGTTTTCATCGCTAGTACCTGGACATCCCAACATCAGTGTGCTGAGAGACATGTATTCCCTGCTGGGAGAAGGAGGGAGGCATTTTCCTGCCATCATACTGGACTCTGAGCCTGAATGACCACGAAGGATATCACTCAGTTACTAATTTTTAGGCTAAATTAGAGATTTCTCACCACACTGCCGTCCATGGAAGCAACAGATTAGGACCCTTTTTGATGTGGTCCATTCAACAAAATATATAAAAAAAAAACAGTAAACATGTCAGACTCTCTTTGGGAAATGAAACTATATGTGCAAATGCTTCTTTCTTCTTGTCAGTTCTTATTGGTGACTTAGCTTTGATGGATCCAGTCTCCTACAGGGTATTGATATGGATTTGCTACAGCTGATTGTGATTCTAACCATTAAGCATCTATAATAACTGATGGATCAATATATGTTTACCTCATTAAGTGGTAATTGAAGTTAAGTGAAGAATGATAATAACTTGAGGAAGTACAATTTTATGTATTTTGAAATGACTATCTTATAGATAACATGTGGTCCAATAGATCTGACCACATAGAAATGTGAGATTACTCCATAAACACTCTGGGTTATTTTCTGCCGATATTATGTGCTGTTATGTATTTGTTTTGCTCTTTTCCATTTTATGAGCTGTGAAATATCATAATTAATAAAGAAACAAACTCAATTGCAGTTTGTTACTATGCCAACAGGTGGTACTCGACAAACAGAAGAAGCCACAGAGTAGTAAGGATAATCTATCCATATTTTACTGTTGTGTCAAAATCAATAAGTTGAGCGTTAGATACAAGGTCCTGAAATTAAGTCGGGATACATTTTTTTCCCGTACCAACAATGGGTATTAGTCAGAATGCTTTCTGCATAATTTTTCTGTCTGACTGGATTTTAATTATCCTAATTTATTCCTCTAAAAACAGTAGACAATTGTAAAACTTATTATGTTCTACTTTCTTTCTAATCATAATCTAAAAGGCACCTATGAGCCATGAGGTAGATGTGGAACCTATCTATTGTATTTCAATTTTTCTTTCTTTCAATATTCTAAAAAGACCTTCATCAATACTCCTACATTGTGTTTCCCATATGTTTGCAATTTCCCTTTTGACTTTGTAGACTACAGACAGACACACAGTAAGTGTTAAGACATATGGGCCCAATACTTAGTCTCTGATTTGTTACTCATGGTTTAACCCGCCTCAAACGTGATATGAGGGCGTGTGTGAGATGCAGGAGGGCCAAAAGGCTCATGCCCACAGATGACGTGTGGATGGCAGGGGCCGTTCCAGACTGGGCAACAGGTGGCGCTGGGTTCACACAGCAGGACGTGGGTGTTTCAGCCCTGCTGCACTAACCATCGCACACACACACAAATGCAGATAGACGCACACCCAGATCTGGTTGAGTCACAAAGACAATGTGCTTGTAGGCCTGGTTCTCTGCACGCTACAAGCTGGAAATGACACGTTTCCCTGAGGAGAGGAAAAATAAGATTATAAGAAGGAAAGGACTATTTCAGTCACAGGTAGGCTGTGTTGCCCAAAACAACAAGCATGCGATCCTTTAAGTGGGCACTCCGGATTTAAATGAGAAATACATTCACACTTGTTAGCTAAACCTTCTCAGTTTCAGCACCAGCTGTGTCATTTGTGAATAGCTAACACATCATCTGGATGGTCTGTAGAGATGTGCTCTGTACGGTCTTGGATCAGTGTGTGAGAAGGGAATAAAGGATGAGGCAACAAGCCTCTGAGATCCCATTAGGGGTGGTGGAGCCTATACAACTCTTCCTGTGACTGCATCCATGCTGCCTGGCTTTGGCTGACACCAGTAAAGTATCTGTACTCCCACCGGTGTGGCCCGGCCCTGCCCAGGTTACTCATGTCTCACGCCGTTGCTGCATTTTTCCCACACCTCCTTTTGTCACATAATGGAAGTTCCAAACAATTTCACTGTCCTGAGAAGAAGCATCATGGAAAGTTCTTGTGTAAATCACAAATAGGAGAAATTACCTTATTGTTTTCCCTCTGCTTTGACTCTTTCAGCCTTCTCATCTCATCTTCTCAGTCCAGTTCATCAAGTGTCCCATGTACGAATCCATAGAAACCAAATGGTGCTAAAAAGAATCCACTTATTTCCTTCAAATGTCTTTTCCCCCTGCACTCCCACCCTTCACAAACACATTCCTCACTTTCCCTCTTTTATTTCTCTTTGGCTCATGTGAGTGCCTTTTTTCTGAGTAAGCTCGCTGTTAAGTGTTATTATTTGATCACCCCCACTGATCAGCAAGTCTAATGTAGCTTTCTCCCTTTGGTGTCTTGACAACAATTGTCCAATGCAGACAAAGACATTTACCTTCATTTACAGTATAATATAAGGCATTTGCTAATCTGTCAGAGTACAAGAATACTTAACTAATTAATAACGCAGGCCCAGGCAGGCGTTTTTTAACCTGTCATCAGGTCTCACGGATAATTACCCACACACATCTCGGCTCTATTCATATCCTTGAAGCTGTGAATAATGGTGCTTAAAAATACACATTTTTATTCATACTCTATTTAAATTATTTGTATTGCACATACAGTCTCCAAAATGTCTCCAAAATGGAAATATATACATTTATTTCTCTCCTTTCTGTCAAAAAGACCAGTACTGTGTAAGTCCACACTCATTTCCAGAACGGCTAGAAAGTAAAGGAAATAATGATTGAAGCTAAAGATACAGATTAAAATTTTTCCATCATAAATGGAACTTTTTAGATGTGATGAGAAGATAAATAATCCCAAATAAGATGTCTGTGTTGATGTTGTTTTCACAGAAGTGCAAGTTGAGCATGCTGGTGGATTATTCTACTATGATGTTGCCTTTCATTCAGAAAGAACGGGCATTAGCAGTGTGTGTGGGTGGGCATGAGGGGGCTGCCCGTGTTTTCTGTTACAAGTGAATATAGATATCCGTTTATTAAAATTGTCACGGCAGCAGCTCTGTATATTTGATGCATCTCTACTATTTTTTTCAGGTGTCAATGTGCACATGAAGGAAGGTGCGTAGGCGGTAGAGGAATTTCAGTTCATTTGCCATATACTTCCTATATGGTAGTAATCTGTAGCTGCATGTGGGAGTTCCACTTTGATAGTGGGTGTTGAATAAAAATAAGGCAGGACTTCTTTGCTCTGATTTCCAGTCAGCGCTGGACTTCCCACTTCTCCCTGGGAGAATTTATTTTGCAGAAAAACAAAGAGAGACGAGAGACTGCAGCTGAGGTGCTATGGAGGGGACACAGAAAAGAGAGAGCATAAAGTCTGCTCCCTTCCCCCTTCTTGTGCTTCCTCAGCCCTTATTCTCCCTTCTTCAGAGTTTGATGTCAGTCACAAAGAACCAATCATACCACTTGGACTACCCAGCTTTTCCTCCCTTGCTCCTCCCATCCTCCTTGGTCCTTTATATATCCCCGTCACTACGATCTGCAGAGTGTACAATGTGTTGTCGAAGAGCAAGCAGGCAGTGTTTAGAGGTACAGCCAGAGAGGGAAGGAGAGAAGGGGAAACTGTGAGTGGATTTTAGAGCTGGCTTAGTACCCTTCATCTGGTACCCAGCAGCCATTACAGCTCCAGTGATTTCTGCTGCCTCATACAGACCTTCTCCTTCTTTCTCTTTTTTTTCTGCCTGTCTTTCTCTCTTTTTGTCTCTCCAGGCCGGAGCTAACCACAGTTAGGATCTTGGAAAGCAGCGCTGCTGATCCAGACAGGATCTGCCAGCCCACACAGTCAGGATGGGCTGTACAACGGGCCATTTTGCTTGCCAGCCACAGCCCCAGGCCAACTCTGGGCAGGATAGTCAATCCCTGGAGGCTGGTGGAGCCAAGGTACCCGAAGTACTCTCCTCACTGGAGCGTTTGTCTCAAGCTACCGGAGGCATGGAGAAGTCCTGGTACCGCTGCATTTTCCCCTTTGGAATCATCTCATTGGTTATTGGGGTTGCAGGAACAGGGGTGACTTACACTTACAATGACTTGCCACAGACTAAAGTGGTATCGGTGGTACTACTTGTTATGGGTCTTTTGCTGTTGCTTATGGCAACAGCTTGTTGGACTGTCCACAAAAAGAAGAGAAGGAAAAAGAATGAGGGAGGCTCCTTCACCTCTGAGCAGTGCCCCCTGTAAAGTACATGGAAAAAAAGTTAAAAAGAACTCAAAAGAAGAGATTGCTTAGTGCTGGGAGCTTAAGGTCTCACTGAAAAAAGTCTCCACCTCTTCCCGGTGGCAAGTTCCCTCTAGTGTTTATCAGTTTGGCTCTACTCATACAGGAGATGACTGTCAAGAAATCAGAGAAAGTGAAATAAAAGATAGAAAGGAAAATAAAAGATCTACAGTATGTAGTCTGGACCAGAATTTTGGATTGGAAAAAGAGGCTCGCTGACTATTTTACCAGCAGACAAGCAGGTATCCTGTGTCAAAACAATCTAAGAGGAGACACAAATATGCATTGCACACTTCGTGCATATTTACATGCACAGAGAGTCCCTTGCAGTCCCACAGTAGATGCTTGCACAGACACCTAACACGCTATGCCGAGCTGCTGTTGGAGTCATTGCTAGCGTCACAGGGCATGTCAGTCACAGCATTCCTCTTACCAGGACAGGTGACTCTCCAAGAGGCCAGAAGTGGGCCAAAGACGGCAACCCGATACCTAGCCGAAAGAGCAGCTCGCCCGCGTCAGTGGCCAACGTCATTCACTCGTCCTGTGACACTGCAGCAATGTGTTGGGGGCTTTTTTTACGCAATGGAAGAGTGGAACTTGAGTCCAGCAGGATCTTACTGGCATCTGTGTGGATGATGAGCAGGAGAGGGGAGAGGACCTGCTGGAGAAGAGTGAGGTGTTTGTGTGTGCTATGATACAGTACAAGTGAACTGAGAGATTTTTGAACTTGGACTTAAAACTATGGAACAAAACATTTTGCACATACGCCCATATCTAAGCAAGGGAACTTTTTAGTGAGGTGGCAAACATTGAAATACCTTCTGTAGCTTAAATCCTACATTGCAAATGCATAAAGTGCTGACTTTCTGATTGATTGATTGCCTTCCTGTCCATGTGCAAGCATTTACGCCCCAGGTGGGGGCACTTCAACTCCCTACAGGGGAGACTGGGATTATTGAAGGACACTGCCCGAGGGGACATGCCACCGCAGGGGACACTTTGACTGATCCTGCTCCTCTGTGGCCCCTCCCGCTTGGTGCCTTGAGCAAGCACTCATGGAAAAAAGCTCTGTCACATTCCCCCGTTTCCATCTGAACTTCTGAGAATTGACCCTCCTGCTCTTCCTCTCTTTACCTAACAGGACTCTGCATCTGGCCCATCCATCTTATCCTGCATCCCTACTGCCTGACTTGATGACACTCATTTACCCATTGTGACAAAATTTAGATAAACCTATGAACATATCCTCCGTACTCAACGCCATTGTATAGTCATAACCCTTATCTGCCAAAGAAATCAGATATTTTTGCTCTCTCATAGGGGAAAGACCATTTAAGTGGGAGTCAAATCGCTTTTCCAGCCTGAAGATAGGGAACAAAGTCATTCTTTGGTGATGTCTGGGCTCTTAGTAACTCTGGGATTTCTGAGAACAAGTAAATGATTCTGTGCACACATTGGTGAAAGGCAGCTTTCTGTGCGCATGTGGTCCCATGGGATGAAAAGCTCATTGGCATTTTATTTTTGTCTTAAAGAGTCCGTTGTGTGACTGAATGTAACATTAGATAACTGCAATGTACAGATAGTAAAAAGATTGCATAGGATTCGTGCTCACAATAATTCTTGAACTTTCATTGATCGTTACTGCATCAATCTAAAGTATAACTTCATGGATGATTGTTGCAAAGAGCGTGTCTGTACATGCAGGTGTAGCAGTTAACACAATGCCAAAGACCATCTCGGTGGCCAGCTTATCAATTGTAAGGCAACATTTTTCTGCTTGTCTTTAGCAACATGGATAGACTTAGTTGTTTAGCTCAATTGTGCATTTAGGTCTTGCTTCTGCAGTCTGGTTGCTCGCCTGTTTGTGTCTTTAAACAAGGAAAGGGGCGAAGGGAAGTAATAGAGATGTTGCAGAATCTTGGAAGACTTTCCTTTGACTTTTATGTCAGAGCAGGGAGTTACCCCTGCAGCGAGATTGCAATCAACCTTGCTGGGCAGAACATTATTATTAACTAGGGATTTGATGCATTACTAGCGGCTGCAGTAAAATATCAGCTCAACTGGGTTTGAGTGAATTCTTTGAAGCTCTATGATTGGACAAAAAATGAGAGCTAACAATCATATTGTATTTCCCAACACATTGTTTCTGTAAGCTTTATCTACCTTGAAAGTCTGGCGTGGACACAACAGGATCGGTAAATGCTGGTGATGCATTTATGGGTATGTTTTTTCCAGGGGATCCAGGGTAGTGGAGTCCTCTGTAGCAACACAATAGAGAAGCCCCAGAATTACATTACATTGGGTGATAATGTATTAGGCTCTCTGGCTCTGGTTTGTCTGTGAGCTATGTTCTGATCTGTTCTGTTTCGGCTACGTTTTTTTGGGGGGGATTAGGTGAATTTTATAAGGCTTCAGCACATATAAAACTGTACAATTTTTTATATTTGTCTTTAATTTTCTTTTTTTTTTTTTGCAATGTTAATTTTTCCTTAACAGAAGGAAAATAATCTGTTGCTTTCTGTTAATCTTGTTTTTGTTGGAGCTACTTGGCCAGAAAAAGAAAAAGACTTGGAAAAGTGATTACAGTATTTTATTTAGAAGAAATGCTACAATTAAAAAGAAAGATAAAAAAAACAGAAAAGACAAGTGAGACAGATTTTCTTGCCTTGGCTTGTGTTTCAACACATTTTTTACATTTGTAATACTCTTTCACTATGTTCTCTTTACATAGTTGCAAATTTTAAGCTATATTGTGCCAGTGAAATTGATGGATGGTGACCAGACATTATTTGTTAGAGATGTGATTTGATTTCCCTTCTGCCTTCTTAAATATTAAAGGGAAAATCTACCTCTTTCTGCTGCGGGGATTTATGTCCCTCTCCAGGAAGACAGCCCCGCTGTCTCCCTTTGCTGTGTGTCACTACTGTGTGACACACAATGTGGAGTTTTTTGTGTGTGGCCTTCAATATTTGGTGCTGTATATACACAAGTTGTTTTTTTTATTATTATTATTATTATTACTGCATATTTCTACTTAAACGGTTGCACATTTAAACTCTTTATGTCTGTACTGCATTAAATAAATGTGATGAGAACACATTTGTCTTTGATTTTTATATTCTCTTGTAGAGATTTTGTATTTTGAAGAGACCTATTGGGCTTTTTTGAATAATAAACTTGTTTACTTTGGCAAAATACACCGAATTGTCTGAAAGTTAACAGCATTTAGCTTTGTCCTGAAAGATCTGGAGGAATCTCTGGACAGGGCTAAAAATACAGAAGACAAATGGGGAGTGGACAGTGAGGAGACAATAGGCTAACACTGTTTAGACTATGGAACACATAGATCACAATCATTACTGTGCTTTTTCTTCGAGTGTTAAACACATCTATGGTTGGCAGAACCACCTGAACTTCCTCTGTTGATATTCCTGTGTCGTATATTGACATACTGTCATGTGGTGCTTTGCCAGATTGGATGACTCGCTCAGATACGCAGAGACATGTGGGATCTTCTGGCTGTTAAGAAAACAGACTGTCCACTGTCAACCAGAATAAATGACACCCCCTACTGGCAAACTACACACACGTGCACGCCATTAATCTAATAGATAGAAAGACTGATAGATCTGTCTTTTATATGAAATTGCAAGTAGGAAAATCTTTCATTATTAGTTGGTAGCAGGCAGCTTGGAAACTGTGGAGGGATCGTGTATAGGTCTGGCAACAGACTGGCGGGGCCAATAAGCGCAAAGTGCAATCGGGGTGGAAGTGGTCATTCGGATTGTAATGGTCAGCAAAGATTACAGGAAACCAGATGGGACCAACTCATCCGCCTCTCTATCTCCCAGGTTTGCTTCCAGTCCCAAACATTCATCAGTATTTGACCAAACTTTGAATTATACACACTGACATCAATGTGGAGAGATGCAGAAGGCAGCATAACATGACAACAATTAAACATAACATAAATTATTAAAACTAGACTCTAGCCATCTGGGGCTTGTGGATTTGTTTATTCAAATTAAAATTTCCAATCAGCGGCATCTGTGTTACAGAAAAATCTGCCTGTATTTAATTAGTCACTGCCTACAGCAGGCTCCAAATACCTTGGTAGTGTAATAGAGTAACGTGTCAGCTGTTTTAGAGATAGGCTGAAGACTGAAATAAATAAATAAATACTCCCTCGGTTAAGATGTTCTAATACAAACATATGTAATGTATATATATATATATATATATACATACACACACACACATCCCTGGGAGCTGTCTTCTTGATGTAGTTGAATGTTTCCTCTTGGACAGTGGCACTGATGCTCACAACTCCTCAGCTTCCCCCTTTGTGCTCAGTGTATAGCCTCTGGACATTACACTATAGACTTGAGGTGACAGCCTGCATGCATGGTGAACAGCTTTCATGCTTTACCATCTGAGGTCTGAACTGCCTACATTATCATAGTCTCAGCAGGGTATCTGATCACTGGCAGGACATAACTGTTAATTGCCTAGATCTTGTTCTTGCCATTAAACTGACTTCTCAGTATTTGCCTCACTCGTTGCAGATATTTTACTATGTTAGTTTTCCTTGTGGCCTCTTTTTAATTGCCATTTGATTGTGGTATGCCAAGATATTTGTCATTCTCCTCAACATATGTTATTCAGCCCTCTGGGAGTGCAATGCTCTCTGTTTAGACTACCTTCCTTCTGTTTGTTATTTTTCAATGATAGAAAGTGGTTGATATCCTTCAATGCATCTTAGACAAGAAGCATTTACTATATAGCGCCTCAATGGCTAGGTCAACTCTTCTGAATTTATATATTGTAAGGGGAGAAGTGACTCAAACAGTATGGAGAAATATCAGACACTAGAAGAGTGCAGTCCTCAGGATAGCTAAGATAATGTGTAGGAGCTCCCGGGACTTAAAGGATACAGAGGTCCTGAGCTTGAGATGAGCAGAAACCCACCCTAAGGGAAACAAGAGGATGGATGAGTATTTTTTTTGTAATGTTTATAGTTTAAAAGAGGGTATTATTTGTAGTATGAATTTATATAGGCCATGTAATAAACATCACATTGTAACATAAACTAAATAATGATAATTTTCCATTGTTTTCTGATATTATAGGGGATATTATAAATACAGTAAACCTTATTTTACATTTCTGAGATTTTTTTAATCAATGCTTTTCTCCATCTAGACAGTTCTTATGAATTAAACCAGATGCAAAATGATTACTCTTCAACTTCTTCTCTGATCACATTTACTTTCTCTGTTATGACATCCTGTTAGTGAAATTACACAAATAAGAACCAATGATATATCCACCTATGTGTGTGTGTGTTCTTATTTCTTGTATTTAATTTGGGCTAAGGGCACCATCTGATTTCTTATCCCATCATTAACTTTGTACTCTTACTGACACAGTGTTCTTGATGGATTGGAGTTTCTATGGAAACATGCATCAAGTTGAGGATGTGACAGCCCTTTCTCTGACTGAGGTCACTCTGTTATAAGATATTTTGATCACACTTCACCTCTAGTGTTAACTAGAGCAAGAGTTTCATGGCTCACAGAGCAGAAAGGAAAGTGAAACAAAGATGTTGATTTTCTTAATCACTTTGAAATTCACATTTTTAGAAGAGGAATGCAATGAAAGATATGAAATTTAAATTTCCCTCTGGGATTAATAAAACATTTTTTTCATTTTCATTCATTTCAAATAGCATATGAAGGAATTGTTTGATGTTATCATGTATATTTGTTACAAACCTTAAGTGGTAATATTTACAATGCTTAAGTACTTAAGAAAACTTATATTTACAATGAACTCTTGGACTTGTTTGTGATGACATAATTGAGTGTGAAACTGATGTGTAGATCAATGAAGTGCCTAAAAAGAACAAATGATTTCTGGTGATGTGCTATGAAAAAGAAACTATTCCACTTACGGACAAGTCTGTTCTTAATGTGGTTGCAACACAAATTGATCAGTCATATAATTCCTCAAATGCAGCTGATTCACTGGCCGAACCAATCCGTTGTTTTATTTATTCATATCTCTACTCAGTCACGGTTATTTTCTCTTTACAATATTCAGAAGACTTCTACAGAATGTTTAGGAAAAAGTAATTAATAAATCTACTCAGATCGAAACACTGTACCGTACATTTGCACTGACATGTCAAAATAAACCCGTTTGATTTGTAACTGTGACAGAGCACCTGTCCCTTTAAATGATGTACCTTTAAACAATATTTCTCGGTTCAACTACATTTCCCATAATGCCCTAAAAAGCATCTCGATTGACCGTCATTGGAATCAGGTCAACCAATCATATAAGTTTACTGGCGAGCGCGTACTTCGAAATAGTTTCATTATCTCCAATGATGTTCTGATATTTCACCGTTCATAGGATTTAACCAACCAGTATTAACGTTGTTCGGATTGTCCAATCAAAAGTTCACTTTTTGTCACATGGGCGTCATGATTATTCACCAATCAAATTGAATGTTGAGTTTAAACGGTGAGCGCGGGCGGTCCCAGAGTACTTTTGGGGCGGGTCTAAGTGAGGACGCATGCTTGAATTTGAATCCTGGCAAGAACTTGCAACCTGTTTAGATATTAGTAATCTATTACAACACAACAGATTCTGTTGTACTTTTTATTGTATTCTCTACAATTTTGTACATGTGTAATATTAGCTTTTAGCAAGGAACGTCTAATATAGCGACACTTCTTCAAGCCCCGTTGCACAAGGACTGATCACTAATCGCTATGAAAGCGGGCGGTAAGTAACTTTCCCCCCTTTTTTAGTATCGTAACATCATCTTACCAGTCAAATAATAGAATATTATGTGTAAAACATGTGTGTGAAAACTTGTATTCAATCATCTACAGCCTTTCGGCAAGTAACTAGCAATTATTCCCCTCAAACGTTAACTGATATGATGGTTTCCTGATGAGAGGGACATCTGAATTAAGTGAAATTAGCTATTTATTTTAGGTAAACATTTTCCATACTGTAGTTAGAACTCCATATTTTGAGGTAAATAAAGTTAAATCGTACTGAAAACCCACTGTAACCCCATCTTAAACGCTACTTTCATTTGAGCCACAGGAGGGAAATTTGGGCGCTCACTAGAATGTACCCAAATTCTCACTACATGGTCGCGAAAGTGTTGAAAATAAAACTTTTTTTTCCACATGTACGCTTTTTTTTAATACCGATGATCATATTATTGTTTATTATACTAATTCAGGTACTATTACATGGTTTTGCCAGACCACTGAGGTTTCCCATACGTTAGTTTTAGTTGGACATGCTGTCCTTTTGCAGACATACCTAATACTTTTCTAAAAGCATCCTGTTCATTTTGAGTTTAAATATTGCATTAAGTTTATTACTTTAGCAAGTGTAAAGAGTACATTCTGCAAAAAGACAACTGTAGGATTATTATTTGTATTAATATTATAATATATATCTATAATCTAGATATAAAAGCAGGATTTCATTATTGTATCAATTCAAACGGAGTTCATTTTAAATAATTGTGTTTACGAAAAGTTAGGAAGTGGTGTTTTATTAATTAAACAACTTATTAAATTTTTAGTCTATGAATTCATTATTGATTTGTTTCTTTTCTTTAGCTGGTTTGAGTAATTTAATGCTCTTTTTTTATTTATAAAACTCAAAAGAAAAGCTGATGTCAAGTGTAACAATGTGAAATAAAAAAACCCACTTTTCCCAGAGGGAAATTCAATATTGTTTTCTTTCTTTTTTAAAAGAAAAAAAAAAGCAATAATGTGGGTTGCTCTGAATTATTACTGGACTCACTGTGTTGTGTGTTGCAGATTTTCCATTATTTTTCAGCACCTCGCAGAAAATATACCTCTTAAATGTAATAATAGACTCAGAAGATATAATGAAAAACTAGAAATGAGGATACCTTATCAATATGAATTTGTGCTTTTACTTTAAAAATGTATTATTTTGAATGTAAATCCACAATCAGCTGACCTTCTAACCCATTTAACTCCTGGACCAGTTTAAATGAACAGCAAATATTTGTTTCACATTAATGTGGGAATTAGCTTGCCAGCTTTGCACCGAGGTGTAAAGTGATTTTGTGTGTTTTAAGTACTTGCTGGACTATGAAGGAAAGCCGATAAAGAATACAAAACAGCCTGTTGAAAGTAATGAGATAAGTAATTAAATGTCTTTTTTCTTCTTTCAGTTGTCCACTGCCGTTGTTCAAAATGTTACTCGGTTCCTGTACGGAAGCGGATCCGTAAACGATCTCCACCCCTGACCTTACTGACTTTACCTGAGGAGATTGTTCTCTGTGTGCTCCAGTGTCTCTCAGCAGAGGACCTTCTGTCTGTCAGAGCGGTGCGTAAACAAACGCTCCTACGCAGCATGTATGTGCTGTAGTATACAGATTTAATGTGGCTTCTCATCCTCTTCATATGCTTTTATTTTTTTGTCATTACTTTTATAGGTTCATTCCCAGCTACGTGACATTGTTGACAACCACTCCAGTGTTTGGGCCAGGGTCAGTTTCAGAGACAAGTGGCCATCCCCCAACTCCTTATGGTTGTTTGAAAGGTAAAGGTGCTGCTGTCAAAAAGAGCAGAACAATTGTTTGTTTCTATGATGGATTTTTTATTTAAAAATGTCTAATCCTTTCAGAGCTGCAGAGAAAGGAAACTTTGAGGCTGCTGTGAAGCTTGGGATTGCTTACTTGTACAATGAAGGACGTGAGTTAGATTCTTTTCCTTCCTGCTTTAGGTTAGGAGTTATTTCAGTTAATTTCTGGTTTAAAAAAAAAAAAAGCCCTTTTTTGTTAAATACGATACTGCTCGTCACACTTTCCTCCTCTTTTGCCACCAGCATTGTTAAGTGATGAGGGGCGGGCAGATGTGTGTGGTCGAAAAGCATCCCACTTCTTCAGCCTGGCAGAGAGTGTTCGCTCCCCTAAAGCGGATCCCTTCACTTGGGTGTTCATCCGTCCGCCATGGTCGCCCACTGGCAGCTGCTGTAAAGCTGTGGTGTTTGATCGCCTCATGGCTGAGTGCGATAACAACATGGTAGGTTCGACCGTTGCCAGTTCAGAGGAAATAAGTGTGAGGTCACTGGCAATGAAAGAAGGAGCAGCATAGATTATTCAGTTCAAATAAACAGAATAAAAAGCTACGTTAAACTAAACTGAAAAGAAAGTTTCTGTTACAGTCGATGACATTTAGGTGCACGTTTGTCGAATGGAAAATGTTAGACTGTGTCCTGCTTGTTTTGGGGAACAGTGGCGATGTGTAAGGAATGATTGTTTGAGCAATAAATATATATATTATTCCTCTCTGCAGGAAAAGCGGGGCCCGTTGTTGCACTGTTTGGCCAGAGTTTTGCTGCTGTTTGAAGTGAGTGAAAGTGGGGCTGAAACTGGGTTCGCCCAGTTTCTCTTAGCTTCTTATAAAATGTAAATCCATGTGCTGCTCTTGCGAGAGGGGAAGGGTTGTTTGTCTGATTTCCAGCAACACAGAAAGGCTATAACTACCCCCCCCCCCTTGCCCTCCCTGTTGTTGTCGTCTTCATCCCAGTCAGCTCTTCTTAACCACAGCCACAGTGTGTGTTGTTTTACTGCATGACTCACCAGGAGCCGTCGAAATTTTGTCGAGCTCTTTTATGACTACCTTCTCAGAAATGTCCTCATGATGTGTTTATCAGGAAAATCTGTGCCCGTGAACATCTGGAACTGTGTTGTCTTTTTCAGGAGGATGAAAAACATTTGGATGCCATTAAAATGCTCAAAAGTTCATCAGGGGCCGGCTGTCTGCAGAGCTCGTACTTGTTGTGGCAGCACAGTCGCAAAGCAGCAGTAAGGCACATTAAACCCAGCTCTTTGAAGTGTGCTTTTAAACTATATGAACTCATTGCAAATGCATCAGGTAACAAATGAGGTCAGACATGAGTCGTGTTTAATGTGCACATTTGAATTGCAGATGGCGGATCCTGGACGGTATCTCCAGAGCATCCGAACCCTTAGGGACTACGCTAGCAAAGGATGCTGGGAAGCCCAGGTGTGTGGTTTATGAATCAACTTAATTTATTAAATGTTTATTTTATTTTAAATGTCTTGACTGCTTTATTTCTCAGTCTGGGGCTGTAATTTTCCCAGTACTTTTGTATAAAATGGCATCAACCAAAAGACAAAGCAGAAAAGTCTCTTTTTCTTTTGACAATATTTCATTTGCTGTTTTTTTTTATTCCATGAAAAACTAATTGAAGCCCGATCATGCTGTCAAGAAGGCTTAACATACTGTTTTCTCTCTCCTTCATTAATGCGATGAGTCACAATAACGTGACTCATCTGGATCTCAAGCATTTCAATTACAGCTGTTAAACCATGGTTCTAGTCGGTCATGTTTTCCTTTTACAGCAATCCAGTTCAATAAGCTGTCAGGATTTCTTTTGCCATTTTTACTCATATTTTATTTGAAACTTTAACTTCTTTTCCTAGTTGTCTCTGGCCAAAGTTTGCAGCGGTGGGAATCCCCTGGGCTTGGAGGCCAAGGCGTGTGCAGACTTAGTGGCCCAGCTCTTCACTTCCTCTAATCTGGCATCACAATGCTGCACTCAGGACATCCTTAGAAGAGGCATCAAAGACACAATGAGGTACAGGGGAACAGGAACTCATGAAATGATTACAGTCTGTTCATGAATAATGATATCTCTGTAATCAAATGTTCTCGTTAGTCATGTGATGACTCACTCTGTTTGGATCATCTTTACTCCCCTTAATGACGTTACGGATTAGCAAATGAAACAGCTTACTCTACCAAACAAAGGTCTCTGACTAATAGAGCTCAAGATGGGATTCAATTGATTTAATTTATTTTTACTTCATGCTTGGCTAATTTCATGCAAATGATTTTCCATTAAATAAGGTACATTCTTGTTGACTGGCTCGTGGAGGTGACCACAATGAAGGACTTCTCCAGCCTGACGCTGCATGTGACGGTAGGCTGTGTGAACCGCTACTTGGCTCTGCGCTCTGTCCCCAAGGCTCGCCTTCAGTTGTTGGGAATTGCCTGCATGGTGGTTTGCACACGGTAAGCATGGCCACCTTGTAAAATCTTCTGATCATTGCATTTCTTTTAACGTGTTGTATTATGATATGCTCCTAGTAAAATTGTATCATCAAATTATGGTAATTTTTAGGCCTTTTCTTTAAGT
The DNA here is from genome assembly GCA_037177335.1 of Kiunga ballochi. Taxonomy (NCBI): domain Eukaryota; kingdom Metazoa; phylum Chordata; class Actinopteri; order Atheriniformes; family Pseudomugilidae; genus Kiunga; species Kiunga ballochi. The sequence goes on from JBAMIG010000022.1 coordinate 10,924,694, forward strand.
TTTTATTAATTAATAATGAAATTAATTATTATTTAATTTTATAAATTATAATTTATTTGACTATTTATTTTATCCATTATAATTTATTTAGTTATTATTATTTTATTATTTTTTAAATTATTATGTATTTTATTAATTATTAATGCGTTTTATTTTTAATTTTAGCTATATCAGTAAGGAAATCCTGACTATACGCGAGGCTGTCTGGCTCACCGACAACACCTACAAATATGAGGACCTGGTCCGAATGATGGGAGAGGTTGTGTCTGTGCTGGAGGGAAAGATCAGGGTAAGGACCCTAACCGTCCACATGAAACGCAGACTCGGTGCAATCGTTTAGTCTCATGTAAAGATTTTTTTTTTGTCCTCGTTTCTTCAGAACCCCACGCTGCTGGACTACGGGGAGGTACTACTTTTTCTACTCCCTCTGGAGAGGCGCACCACTCACCTGTTCAGCTACATCTGTGAGCTGTCACTGCTCTACTCAGCCCTCACCACACCACCTCCTGCCAAACTGGCCTGTGCTGCACTACTCCTTACACGGACACTACATCACTACGGTAACATCACACACCGCATCTGCAACACGGCACCCGTTAAACTCACGCAAACACTCTTTTTTTTCCCCCAAAGTGAATTTACGGTTTTGTTTTGGTGAGTTTAGGTTAATCTTGACTCGTGTTTGGGTTCTGCAGGTCCCGTCTGGCCCACCCTATTAGCCGACTACACAGGATTTTCCAAGCAAGATCTCATCCCTCTGTCTGTGCTGCTTTATGTCAAGTGGTAAGTTTTGTTCTTTGATGGGATTGATAGCCAAGCAATTAAATTCTCTCACAGCATTTCTCTTGCAGGACCACCTAGTCTGTCATACATAGACTGAGTGAAGGATAATATGAAACAGCTATAAACGGCTCATCAAATCACTATTGGCTTTATTTTGAAGGCCTACTGTGTCAATGTTGTTTACTTGTATATTGTTTTTTTTTTTTTTTTATAATAGTGTTTGTTTTACTTTTTAAATCATTATAAATATACATGTTTGTAGAGGTTACATATACTCACATACTTGTATACTGAACACAACAGCTTCAAAAATATGAATGTGTTCTTGTTGCAGCTTCTATTTTATCATGTTGTTTTTGTTTGGTTTCAAATGTTTTTGCATCAAGTTCATACTGACCTTTAGCCAAAAATAAGGCCACCTCTTGTGACAACACAAAATATTCACTATAATACATACAAATATACAGATTCGGTTTGTGTTGCCTTGACGACGTGTTCGGCTGTTTCACAGCACGACAGCTGTCCAAAACCCACAATCTGAAATAAAGGAATGGAGTAAATTTGTAATCTTTATGAGGTCAGAGAAAATGGCTCTGGAAATGATCTCCTGCACTGATTTGTATCTGCACCGTGACTCACGGCCACCGCTTCACCGTACTTTCCTCCTCAGACGAGATAACAGGAATTGATTGGTGATGTGTGGCTGTTCTCAGCACACACACGGTGATTAAATAGAAAAGGTTAAAAACATCTGGTCCCCGAGAAAATGGAGGGCCAATAATGGGTTTAAAGCAAACAGCAAGGACGGAGAGCTGCAGAGTCATAAAGAAGCATCACTTGATGTGGGAGTGGTTGAGTTACTAACAATTAGCGGGTCGTCCCAGAAACGTGCCGCAGAGTGAGTCACTGTCATAGGCCAATGCTGTTTTGACCAGCTGCAATCCTCAAATGGACCCTTAACAAGATTTTTTTTCAGGAGCTGATTATAGTGATGCAGAGAACTCATTCTCCTTTTTTTCCCTTGCTGTCTTTCACTCAGTTTCAGTCAAGATGTTCCCAAAGATTACAGGCACGTCTCTCTTACTGGTGTTAAACAAAGATTTGAGGATGAGGCCTATCAGCACATCAGCAAAGAGAAGGTACTCATTTCATTTCTATCATAGAATATTAAAGGTTTAGAATTGTGTCACGACAGCTTGTTTTATTTTCCTTTCTGAATTTTACTGATCATAAATGTGTCTTTTTTTCTATTTTTTAATCAATGTCTTCTGCAAGGTGATGGATTTCAAAGAGCTCTGTCAGATCTTGGAGATTCCAGAAGTTGAGCCTCAAATGGAGCCCCCCAGTCCCACAAGTGGTCAACCGGCAGACATCTACACCTTCCTAGCATCTCCATCAAGCAACAAGAGGTGAGCCAGCTACTAACATACATCTCCCATAGAAAAAGTGCAGGTTGATACTAAACTGCTTTAATCAGTCATAAACCAGCTTTCTTCTCTTTAAAACATCAAATTTGTCCCATTTTTCTCTAATATGATGCTCAACCTAAACTTCTAGAGCTATAATACGTAAGAGAACTCAGTGATGATTTCTTCTGTGTACTGTGGTTCCCTTCTTTGCAACACATACCACCTAACACCTAAGTTTGATGATATCTGTGTCCCCGCTTGTTTTTCTTGCTCATTTAGCAGCTCTCACTGTTTTGCTGGGACTCGTGGACTTGTAAACCCTCCTGTCCAGACGGTGTTTTTCATTGTGCCATCTGGGAGAAGCTCCTGTGACTCATCATAACCCTCCGTTTCTCTACTTATTCCCAAGGAGACGTGATGACAGCATGCAGGCCCACAGAGGCAGTTTTGTGGCCACGCCTACAGCAGAGCTGTCGAATCAGGAGGAGATGCTGCTGGGAGATATCCTGGACTGGAGTCTGGACTCCTCCTGCTCTGGTTATGAAGGGGACCACGAAGAAGACGAGGGAGACAAAGACTGTGATTGTGAGTATGAGGAAGATAATGAAAAGGCTGGGCACATTTACACCCAGCAGGATGCATATAAATGGACTATTTTACATGCAGGGAAGAAAGAAAATGAACAGACCCCTACTTTTACTGGGAGATATTACTTGAAGTGAGCTGAATTAGCCACTTTTTTAATGGAGCATCATTTAAAATGCAGTTTTGATGTGTGATTTCTATTCTCTTAACCCTCTAACCTCTTCTCCTTCAACAGCTTCTATGACGTCCATCACGCTGCAGCCACTCACTGATGCAGACGTAGGACTTCAGCACTGTCGGGCTCTGTCCAGTGACGAGGACAGCTTTTGCGAAGGTGAAGCAAAGAAGGGACAACAAGGACAAGACGCCTTCTCTTTATCCAGAGACCCTCATAGTTCAGGATACTCATCTGTCCAGAGTGCGAGCCCGTCATCTACGAGCTCCTCCTCCTTCACGCCTTGCACATTCAAGACTTTTAGCAGCTCCCTGGGTGGAGCTTCTGCTAATGCCCAGCCTGGTTTCCGCCTCTTAGTGCCCATGCAGCGACCCAAGGGCACCTCCACCAAACAGGTAAAAAGGAAGAATGTTGCTGCCCATAGTGGAGGTGAAGTTGAAAAGGAAGAAGAGGATTTGGAAGCAGAGTATTCTGCCAACGCAGGGTTTCTGAGCCTGTAGACCTCAAGGTGTTCTCAGACAAGACCTCCAGCACTTTTCATTTGTTCTTTATGTGTGGTTGTCTCCTCCTGAGAGGAGCCCGCTCTGGTAGGTTTTCTGCTGGGAAATCAAAAGACTGAAGACTTTGAGACCAGGAAGGGGGGGAAAATGAGTATGAATGAATTGGAAACTTGCCTCTGCCGCGTTACATTTAGTTTGCATGTTTACATTCATAGAGCAATAAATATACCTCCCATTAAACAAAAATAGTCAACTCCCAAACCACTGGAGCATAGGTTGACTTTCCTCAGGAGCCGTTTCGCTTGTTTCACAGTCTCCTACAGAAACGTATCTCAGATTAGATAGTTCTAAATGCAATCGAACCTCGTTGATTCTTTTCTGGTGTCTGTTTTGTGCATCATAGTGTCTGATATGCACTGATGATACAAGAATCAGTCTTGTATTAGATTAATTTTAACAAGGAGTGATTGGTGCATGTAGTGGATGAAATGTCTGCACCTAAAACTAAATAATATAGTTGGATCTCTGGTTCAATTTTGGTCTTCGTCTCTTACGTTTACCAAAGGTACTGTGGTGTCATTGTGCTTTCAGGGGCATCTACATAAAAAGAGAATGAAGAGTCATTCGGTGATCTGCATCGATTACAGTTTAGCTCTTGGCCTGTTATGATGATGACTATTGCTTATGGTGACCGGTGGCACACTATTTCCACCAAAGACCCCCTAAGAGAATAACTTAAGCACTAAGGTGCAAAGAATCAGGAATCACCTGCTGAATGAGGTTTATACTGAGCTGGTAGCGTACAGTTGTAAGTATGCAGCTTGAATGTTTTGAACCCATCACGACCTGAAACTCTAACATGCTGATAAGGTTTCTTTTTCTCCCATCTGAATCAGGTTTAGCACTTTCATCATCACAAAAGTGCAATCAAATGCAGCTTCTTACACTTGAAGAAAGAGTACTGATGTATTTTTTTTATCAATTTGGATTTCTTTGATACAGATGGAAGTTCAAACACTAGAGGGAAATTATTTTCAAGTACTGTATGCTTCAGTCAGGATATAAAGTGCATAATGTCTAAAAGACTGTGACTGTAAATACATTTTTAAACTGTTATCTTGACTGGTTATCTCCTGTGTTTTAATCATACAAAGTGATATATATATATATATATATTATATATATATATATATATGTGTGTATAGAAATGGATTGAGAAAACGATACCAAGAGCATGTCTTTACTACTTGAAATTGCATTTGCATCATTCCAAAAAGGCAGTTTTTTTTCCTGTTAAAATGTTTTTATGTCTTTCTCAAGAGACATGCAATGTGAATATGTAATAATATGTCATGTTTTTGTATTGTGTTCAAATTAAAAAGCCCTTACGCTTTGTTTTTATTATTGTCACATTTCATGCACATTTCATCAGCCAGCACACTGACCAACATTGTGATTTGAACTTGTTGGGATCATTATTTGTCATTAGTGTATATATGTAGTGTGCAGCTTTCTTTTGTTGATATATAATTTGCTTGTAGGAGTTCAAGTTTATTGGACATACGGTATGCATTTAGTACAAGGTACCAAAGCAAGGGAATATAAATGCCTTGGTGCTCTCTAAGGCTCTAAAAAAAATACTTGTAAACATCAAATACTGAAAAAGAACCACTAAACTAAATAATAAAATCAGGCCTCAGCACTTATTAACTGAACTATTGTACAGAAGCCTTATTGCCTGGGAATAAAAAACTCTAAAGCGCATAGTCTGCACTGAGCTGCTCTGTAAACGTCTCCCTGAAGGAAGATATAAAAAATAAAAAAAAACTGAGCAGGATGACTTGTATCCTGCAGTGTGCATGGTACCTTCTTCCTGCATTGATGGTTACAGTGATCCAATAGTTTTTGTTGCCGTTTGGACGGTTTTTGTTGGAAAAAAAGAGTGAATGGGGTAATAGAGATCTTGAA
>JBAMIG010000022.1:10938739-10956306 GCA_037177335.1 Kiunga ballochi
GAGCAAAAACAGAATTGGACCCAAAACAGAGCCCTGTGGTACTCCACACAGCAGATCAGCGGAGTCGGATAAAAACTGGTTCACTGAGACTGAATGCTACATATTTGTTTCCACGTTTACATTTATAAAAAGGTTTTTGATTTGTGGAACAGGTCTTGTTATAAAGCGGTTTGTGTGATGAGTCATTTCTTTGACCCACATTAGGAATAATAACATGCTGTTTTTGTGAAAACGTTGTTTTTGTTCTTTTTAAGGCTATTACCGAGAGGGCTTTCTGGCAGTGCAGCATGCAGTGGATCGAGCCATCATGCGCTCCCACAACAGAACAGCTGCTGCACCCCTGCTGCGACAGGTCAGGGTGGTGCTGTCACGCTTTCCTTACCCTGCTTTTATATACGATGTCTTCATCCTGGCTATCCAGAACCAGCTGCCGCTTCTGCTGGTACTCAGCTTCACCTACACCTCCCTCAATATAGTACGAGCTGTTGTGCAGGAAAAAGAAAGGAAGCTTAAGGTTAGTGTAGAAGCCTCTGTACGTGTGTGTGTGTGTGTGTCAAACTGGTTTATTGTATGTTAAGCTAATACCGTTGCCTTTTTCTTGTGGGTGCCAGGAGTACATGAGGATGATGGGACTCAGCAACTGGCTCCATTGGAGTGCCTGGTTCCTGATGTTCTTCCTCTTTCTCTCCATTTCAGTTTTCTTTGTCACTGTGCTCCTTTGTATCCAGGTGAGTTATTCTTACAGGTGATGTACAAATGAATAAAAAAGAGAATAAATTAGGATCTGAATCTGTTGTTTTAGGTGAGCCCTAATGGGGCTGTGCTGACCTACAGCGACCCCTCACTGGTCTTTGTCTTCCTGCTGCTCTTCAATGTGGCCACCATCAACTTCAGCTTTATGATCAGTGCCTTTTTCTCACGCGGTGAGTGTTTCTACCTTTCTTTTACTCGTCTCTTTGTAGCTGTCAGGTTTCTATTGTATGTTTTACATTTTGGGAGTTTTTAAACACCTTTTGGTTTTGCTGAATGTGCACCTTTTGCAGCAGGAAGTAGTCTCTCAGAGCTGCATGTTTTCTCCTCTTTCTACACACAAAGAATAAAATCCATGATGAAAAGACAAGTAATTATAGTTTTGGAAAGCCAATACTTGATGTTTGATTAATGTTGTAATAATACGTATGTGTTTTATTGTGCCATTTCTTGGCAGAGAGCGTTTTCCTCAGCGGTAAACATTGTTAAACTCAAGACTTCTTCACTGTTGTGTGAAATCCAAGAACTGTTTAGCCTGGACAACCTCAACAACAGAGGAAGCTATTCAAATCTTTCTTTCCTCATGCTGCTTTCTCCCTCACCCCTTGCTCTTTCTCTTATCCAAAGCCTTTCTTTCAGAGCAGCCTTGCAGCTTTTCTAAAAGCAGCTCAGATTGCAAATACGTCTCAGGCTGGTTTTAAAGTGGCTTTACTTTCTAATTAGAGAAAAAAACAACATAAAAAGTTGTATATGTGCTTCCAGCCGAGTTACTTCATCATGATTTTGTCTTACTTGGCTTTTTACACAGTTATTTACAAACATAAACTTAGTTTGATGCTTGTAAAAGATTTATTGGTCTAAAAAAGGAGGAGGGAGGGATGGGAGGTTGAGCTAACAGACAGCCTCCTTTATTGACAATCCTTGACATTTTTGTACAAAGAAGAGATGTTTCCCTTCCCCTGGTGTCTACAGTTATCTGGGTGTTTTTTGCCCACACACTGATGTACTTTTTAGGAGCAGATAATGGGTTTTGATCAATGCATGTTCCAAGCTGGCTCAAAATGCCACATTGTCTGCAACATGTGGCCTTTTAGGAGTTCTTGCTGTGTTTTTTAGAAAATTTGAACAAAAACAGCATGAAAAGTCTGTCGCTCTTCTTGTTCACATGATTTAACTTCCTCTTCCCTTTGTCCTCCTGAATGTTTCATCTGAGCTGCACTTTCTGATTTACCTTCAGGGGAAATGCGTTTAAAATATCTAAAACATCTTGTTTGGCTTGTCAAACCCTTCCATTCATTCACGTTACGTTAACACATGAAAAACCGTTTTTATATTAAACTAAGAGCTTCACATTTGTGTTGTTTTTTTTGTTTTTAATGTCTCTTAATTAATTTTTTAACATTGTTTTCTCATACACAAAGTAAACCGGCATATAACTTGTATAGAAAAAACACAACTACACACTGTAGCGAATAAACAAATAACCACTTCACATTCATTAATAGTACTTAATGTGTCAGAGTCTGATTTGCATTTAGTAGAAATATGATGTGCAACTTAGATGAGTTTGTTTGTTGACAACTTATCAAAGATTGTTGTTTTTTTTTGGCCTGATTGTAGGAAACGTGGCAGCAGCGGCGGGCGGCTTCATTTACTTCATCAGCTACCTGCCTTATTTGTTCCTGTGGCCACGCTATGACTTACTAAGCCATGCCCAGAAGGTATCAGCCTGCCTTATCTCTAATGTGGCCATGGCCATGGGAGCACAGCTTATAGGAATGTTTGAAGGCAAAGGTGAGAGATGGGGCTACTGCTTGTAATGTGGGATTATTTCCTTATTATTTTTTTATTCTATAATTTTCTAATAAGAATGGATGAATGAATGAATGAATTTTTTGTTCTCGTCTTGCTTTTCAGGTACGGGAATCCTGTGGTCAAACTTGTTTTCCCCTGTGACAGTGGATGATGACTTCTCCATGGCCCAAGTTTTGTGCTTGCTGCTGTTTGACTCTTTGCTATATGGACTGGTGGCCTGGTACATAGAGGCTGTTTTTCCTGGGGAGTATGGAGTACCGCTGCCATCTTACTTCTTTTTACTGGTATTTTTTTAAATAAGCTAATCTCTCATACATGCATGAATGCGTTCACTGAGATCCCTAAAAACCCAATGCAGATACGTGTGTCATACATATCCGGTCAACTCCTTGCAGACATTTAAGCTTAGTTTTCAGCGGTCTTTAATAGCAGTTTGTGTTACAACTCTGAAATAATTAAAGTAAAAGAGGAAGTCGCATGCAAATACAATTTACCCTCATGTTCAGGTTGTGTTTTTATACTTACTTGTATTTGGCTGTATTGCAGGATTGAATCACAGTTGTGTTACTGAATGGTGCAAGATGATGGTTTAGCACTCAACAGTCCCATCAAATTACGTCAGTTCCAAGGTCTCCTCTGAGACTAAAGTGTCTAAATATGCAGCTGCATCCATCTCACTGAAAGCAGCTCTGATATAGAGGGAGCGGAGGGGATTAGAAAAGAGAGGTTCCGATAAATTGGCCAGAGAAAGTCTTCAGGTTCAAATAGTTAGAAAAACAGGAAATGTCCGAGTCTCTCCAGCCAACACAAATAAGGTTTATCTTCATAGCAACAGGAGACCAACACGAAATGTTGTTCCTGGAACTACACACACACTCAGGCTTATGCAAAAGTAAACTTGTGCTCACACATTTCCCAGCTTTCAGGGATTCAAGAGACTGCCAGCAGGGTGTGAATTAAACAATGACGCACTTTACTCTGTATCCATTGTGTGTGGATGTTTCTTCTCTAGTGCAGAATAAAATAGATTGGACTCCGGTTCTGAAGGAGTACAGCAAAGGATGACTTGGCCTAGATATAATTTCATTTTGTATATAGAAACAATGATAATGTTTGTTCAAAGTGTTCCTCTGATTCCCTCATATTACCTCATTACTAAAGAGACTCAGTGATGTGATGTATGATTTTCTTTGTGTAAAATAACACATGGATCCTATAATTCTGCATTTGAACCCCCTTATTTGCAGCCTTCATACTGGTGCAGCAGCCCTCGCATGGCTTTGGTGAAGGAGAAGGAGGAAGAGGAGGATGCAGAAAAGGCCCTAAAAGGAGAATTTATAGAAGAGGAACCCGCTGGGGTTGTTTCTGGGGTAAAGATTAAGCATCTCACTAAGGTGAGCAGCCGAACACTGATCTGGGGTCACAATGTAGCATTTTACGTACATCCCCATGATCCAGCTTGTTGGGGAAATGATAAGAAATTAGAAATGACTCATTTTTTCTAGGACAAAATAATATGAATGAGAGTAACTCTCCCTGTAAACACTGGTGCTGAGAGTTAACCAGTAACGTTTTAGTTTAATCTACCAAACAAGATGCTGAGAATAACTCTATAGTTATGATAACGTTTACCTTTTTTTTTGCTTGTTTCACCAGGAGTTTAAAGTGGGTAACAAGACTCGACAAGCTGTGCAAGATCTGACACTGAACATGTTTGAAGGCCAGATTACAGTAGTGCTGGGACACAATGGTGCTGGGAAGACCACAACACTCTCCATGCTTACAGGTTACAGTTGAAACCCATTTACAAGCAAGCTGTAATAATAATGCCGTGCAAACTAAATGAACCCTCCCACTTTCACGTTCCAGGTCTGTTTCCTCCCACCAGTGGCCGGGCCTATATCAACGGTTATGATATCTGTCAGGACATGGCTCTGATCCGCCGCAGTCTGGGACTCTGTCCTCAGCATGACGTATTGTTTGATAACCTTACAGTGCGAGAGCATCTCCTCTTCTACACACAGGTAGTCACACAACAGCACGCAATGCTCTATGCACAGTCCGTTGCTCCAGTGCCACCATAAACCAGAACCATAACCTACCCAGTGTCATGAAATACAAGGAAATGCCTGCAGAGTTAAGATAAGCACTGCAGCTTGTAGATGTGTTTAATATTTAGCTAAAAATGTTTAAAGCTGAGCGTGTCCCGATTTGTTTTATTGTTCCAGATTAGCCCTTGCTTTTTTTTTTTTTTTTTTACTTTTGTTAGATTTTACACAACAAAGTTACTGTTTTTAAGAGGCACACGTGGATACGTGAATCACGCCTAAATCTTGAATGTGAAGTAGAAGCTGAAGTGAGTATACTTTACTTTGTATCCAGCTAAAAGGCTACCCTAAAGAAAAGATTCCAGACGAAGTTGATCGGATCATCCGCATCCTGAATCTTGAGGACAAACGACATGCTCGCTCAAAGACGCTGTCTGGTGGCATGAAGAGAAAGCTTTCTATTGGCATTGCCCTCATAGGAGACTCAAAGGTTTCTCATTCAGTCTCATTCTTTTCCTCTTGTATATTTTTTCTCTCCCAGTTTTAACACCCGGCCTGTGACTTCTCACCTTCTCTTGTGTCTTTTATTCTCTAGGTCGTTATGCTTGATGAACCCACATCGGGTATGGATCCATCCGCACGGCGTGCTACCTGGGACCTTCTGCAGGGGGAAAAACGTGGTCGCACCATCCTGCTCACCACCCATTTTATGGATGAGGCTGACCTGCTTGGCGATCGTATTGCCATCATGGCAGGGGGAGAGCTGCAGTGCTGTGGGTCACCACTCTTCCTTAAGAACAAATATGGTATGTGGAAGAAACCGCAGCTGTCTTTTGCTAGAGCTGCACATTTGTGATCAAATATATATATATATTTTTGTCTTATTGCACTTTTTCTGCTGCATAAACTTGTAATAATACTGCAGGTCCTTCCCTTCTTTTCCTCTCACTAGGTGCTGGCTACCACATGGTGATAGTTAAGGATGCTCTTTGCAATGTGTCCGAGATCACCCGCCTTGTTCACATGTATGTTCCAAACGCTACACTGGAAAGCAGTGCTGGAGCCGAGCTATCTTATATTCTACCCAAAGAAAGCACCAGCAGGTAATTTGGTTTAGCCTCAGATTGGCCATGCTGAAATACTTACAGAAACACTGTGAGCATATTGGCAGTCGTCTAATCTGTTTGTTCCCTGCTCTTTACAGGTTTGAACTCTTATTTGCCGAGCTGGAGATGAACAGAGAGGAGCTGGGCATTGCCAGCTTTGGCGCCTCAGTGACCACTATGGAGGAAGTTTTTCTCAGGTGAGAGCGATATGACAAGCAAATATCTGATGCTGCTAGTAACTCCCTCACTGAGAGGAGTTTAAATGCTGTGTATAATGAAAGCTTTGCAATGTGCAGCAGAGCAGACAGTTTAATGCAGTGGGAAACTTATCAATTGTAATATTTAAGGAATAAAATAGAAAACTAATGAAAGTATTATTTTATTGTTGAAAAAACTTTACTTTTTGTGTATTTTGGAATTAACTGCATTTGGAAATGTTTTACATGTTGAACAGTTTACAGTGATGCTCATGCATCTCTGATTTGCTCACGTCTCAGTCCGAACTGCTTCTGCCTCCTCATCTGCTTGATTTCTGTATCTGTGGCAACAAACACGGGGCCACATCCACCACAGAAGCCTAACGCTGTGTGCTGCTTAAACTGGCACATATGTTCAACATAATTGTATGTAAGTCGCTTTGGATAAAAGCGTCTGCTAAATGCCTGTAGAATAGAATAGAATAGAATTGCTTCTGTCAAGGCTTCGTTATTTTGCAAGTGAAACTGAGAGTCCAGCAGCGTGTTCTTGCCACACACACACAGCACATTAAACCTAAAGTGATTAAAAAAGAAAAAAGAAAGCTGCTGTGAGAACATTTTCTCGTGTCGCATCTTTTTGGAAGACAGTATTTTGCAGCCAATTAAAGCCTTACAGGAAGAAGACCACTGGTTCCCCTGGTGAAGGTTCGAACAGAGGCCTTTCTGTGTGAAGTTTGCATGTTCTTCCCGTGTCTGCATGTGTTCTTTATGACTACTCCGGCTTCCTCCCACCGTCCAAAGACATACTTGCTAGGATAATTGATCACACATGATTTATCCAGAGTGTACCAGCGCTAATAGCCAGGACAGCTCAAGGCTTGCCCTGTTTTTTGCATTAAGTATGCACGCTGTGGACATAGCACATATATATTATTATATATTATTATATACAGTGTAATTGTTGAGATGAGGGTGCTGGATATGGCTTGTTGTGTAGCGGTTGTCCTGTCGCTGTTAACTGAATGGTAAGGCCCAGAAGTAGCTTTGTTTGCAGGCAGCCCTGGCTCCGTCCATCTTACTGAAGTATTAAAAGGAAAGAAAATTGATAAGATTCTGAAAAAATATTCTCTCATATCATCAGGTTTCTTAGATATCCTGCATGGCATTTTAAACCATGTTCATGTTAAAACTTATTGCGTATCTTAAATGGTGAAAACATTATGCAAGTGATGCCTCCATGTTACTGTGTAATTTATTTCAATGAATATATTTGTTTCATGGTTAGTGTGCAAATTAAAGTATTTAAAAAATATTTATTGATTTAAAAAAAAAAGTATTTTCATCCCAGTGCTTAAACTGTGGTTGATTTTCTGTTTTCAGGGTAGGAAAACTGGTGGACTCTAGTTTAGATATCCAGGCTATCCAGCTACCAGCCCTTCAGTACCAACATGAGAGGCGCTCACATGACTGGATCACAGATGATGCCAGCAGTATCAGTGGCCTGACTGATGTCACAGACTTCACAGACAGTGGTACACTCATCTCAGAAGACTGCTCAAACATCAAACTGAACACTGGGGTAAGATTGTGAAGGCATACTGCTGATTGTGATGTTCTCTCTATATATATAGCTAACATTACATTCCTTTCACCAGATCCGGCTGCATCTGCAACAGTTCTATGCCATGTTCCTGAAGAGGGCGCTCTACAGCTGGAGAAACTGGAAGGTCATGGTAGCTCAGTTCCTCGTCCCTTTGATATTCACAATTGTGGCCTTAATTGTGGCGCGCACCCTTCCCAATCACCAAGATGCTCCACAGCTGAGGTTTGCGCTCCAACGCTATGGTCCTACTAAAGTCCCAGTGGCCCTGCAGCCTGGGGCGGGTCCCCTTGCCTCTGCCTTAGCAGACACATATGCATCCCAACTCTCCTCACAGCTCGGTCAACTCATTAACCTCACAGGTAAGCATAGTAAAATGAAGAAAGAAAGTGTTATCAGTGTCTTCCTCTTCCTCTGTGTAAATAACCTGTTGTTAACAGCATGTTGTACATTAGCTGAAATTTCACTAACAGTATATCTTGTATTTCTTTCATCCTGTAGACTTCACTGATTACATCCTAAACCAGGCAAAGGAGGAAGGTGGCAGCTTTAATGAGCGGTGTGTGGTTGGTGCTACCTTCCGTGGTAGCAATCGTCAATATGCAGAAGCAACAGCTTACTTCAACAATCAGGGCTACCACACACCTGCTACAGCCCTTATGATGGTGGACAATGCGCTTTTCAAACTTTTAGCTGGGCCTAATGCTTCTATACAGACAGGGAACTTCCCCATGCCACCAAATCTGTCTGAGGCTGCGCAGAGTCAGCTTAGAGAGTGAGTAGAACAGAAGTTTTTCTAGTGTTTGTATCACTAAAGGAAGAGTCTGTTTGTTATATATACAAGGTTTGAATAAGTAAGTCTGAAAAAGCCCAAATAACCATATATCTGTTGGGTTTTAAATATAGGAGTAAGACTGGATTTGCCATTGCCATCAACCTCATGTATGGCATGGCCTCCCTATCCAGCACTTTTGCCCTGCTGCTTGTAACAGAGTCCTCCATCAAGTCTAAGCATGTGCAGCAGGTCAGCGGCGTCTACCTGTCAAACTTCTGGTTTTCCGCCCTGCTGTGGGACCTGGTTAACTTTTTGCTTCCCTGCCTCCTTATGCTGGTAAGTTTCAGATCCAGTACTTTATAACACAATAAAGGTACAGAGAGTCATTATTGCTTGAAACATCATGGTGAAAGTTGTGGAGGAAGGAAAGGATGACATTACATTTGCAGAGATTTGGTGGGTTTGTTGTACAAACATGTGTTTCTGTGTGTGTTTTATTCAGGTGGTGTTTCAGGCATTTGGAGTAAAGGCTTTTGTGGAGCACAACCACCTTATAGATGTGCTGTTGTTACTGCTGCTGTATGGCTGGGCTGTTGTGCCTCTGATGTACCTTCTCAGCTTTCTGTTCTCCACCGCTGCTTCCGCTTACACACGCCTCACCATCTTCAACATGATCTCTGGCACTGCTACCTTTCTGACTGTTACCATCATGACCATCCCAGGTGAGAGGAAGACCATCAACAATAGTAGATATCGTACTTTTTTTTAATTGTGGCAACCCCCAGAATACAAGAGTGAAGTCCTCTCCTTTATACAGTTTTTTTTTTTTAAAGTAATACAATAATTTGGGGGGGAGAATGCCAAATAAATAAAAAATACATTTTAAAAAATCAGCTTTCAGTCACTCTTTAAGAGAAAATGTCCACTAAATGGGTCGATTATTTGGGTTATTGCCATTTATTTCTGACGTGGCTGTTTGCTCACCATATACAATACACATTACTTATGTGTGGGAAGACTGAGAGAGATCATGTTCCAGGAAATGACACTTGGTTGATTGAAGTGCTTTTGCAGAGAGGAGTAGGATGTGTGAAGCTTCTTGATGCAGAATGGTGCAAAATGTTGCTGTGATTTCATACGTATATGAGGAGATTCCTGCATCTGCACACACTCCCCAGTTTGCCGGGGGAAAAATACAAAAACGATTAGTGGAATATAGGAAAAAAAAACATATTTATTGATTTTATTGACTTATTTTTTTAATTGTCTTATACAGGGTTGAACCTGGAGAACATGTCCCACTTACTGGATAAAGTTTTCCTCATCTTCCCAAACTACTGTCTGGGCATGTCTTTCAGCCAGTTCTACCAAAACTATGAACTAATGTCATTTTGCACCTCAAGTCCTCTCAGCCAAATATTCTGCAAATCTTTAAGTAAGTACTACCTCAGCATAACATGAGAGAATGGAAAAAATGTGGTGCAGCAGTTCTAAAATATGTATTTAATCATCTCTCTTATCATATTATAACATTTCTGTTTCTAGACATCACATACCAGCAAAACTACTTCTCAATGTCAGAGCCTGGTGTCGGGCGCTTTCTCGTGGCCTTCTCTGTGCAGGGCGTTGTGTTCATTATTCTACTGTTTGTCATCGAGTTGCAGTGCATCCGCACTGTGTGGCGGCTCCTCACCTCCCTGTGCAGAAGACGCAAACAGGTAGATGCATCGTGATAGCACTGAGAAACTCTTAGGACTATTCCATGAAAGAAAATTCTTCTATGTATGAAGCAGTTTTTTCCAAACTTAGTTAGGTTTTTAGATAAAAATGGATATTGTACAAGGTCATCAGTGTATTAAACCTGCATAAAATTATGTAGCACAACATTCTCGAATAATAAAGCAAGAAAAACAATAAAAGAAATAACAGGACAAAAGCCTAAGTTAGGAAAGTATATACTGTATATACACAAAAGTATAGATTATGTGCAATTGGGAGTCAGTAGTAAAAATATTATTAAGAGAAATTGACAAAAATAAAGTGAGCATAAATATAATTAATTAATTATGATACATTCATAAATTATTAAGTCTATGTGTATCACAAGCTGATTATTATACATTTTGTGTCAGGATCTCTGACCAGAGCTAATCAGATGTATTAAAATACACCCAGTGGGGCTTATTTGTTCCTAATAGAAGTATAGTTTATATCCTGACAGCCAGCCAGAATCTGAAGGGAGATGCAAAACAGCTTTAGGCATGTTTTTTTCTTATATTTTAGTCATTCATTTTCATCTTTTGCATGTGTCAGTTGCCTCTTATCGAGGATGCAGCACTCCAACCAGAGGACAGAGACGTGGCAGATGAGAGGAAGAGGGTTCTGGACTGCCAACCAATGGTGGAATCTATGGTTGGCAGCCCCCTCATATTGCAGGAGCTCAGCAAGGTTTTTAGCTCCTCTGCTTAATTCCTTTAATACGCATGACTCCAGACATATAGAAAATATGGCACAGACCCACTGTTAACTGTCCCCCACAGGTTTATAGTAGCGGGCAAAGCCTTCTGGCTGTGGACAGGCTGTCTCTCGCTGTAGGAAAAGGGGAATGTTTTGGCCTCCTGGGCTTTAATGGAGCGGGAAAGACCACAACATTTAAGATGCTGACAGGTGATGAGAGCGTTACATCTGGGGACGCATACATTGATGGATACAGCATCTTGAGGGATATTAAGAAGGTAAAAGAAGGGATGAGTATTTATAGACATCGTTTCTTTGCAAAACAAAATGATTGCTGTTGAAACAATATAATTTGGCTAAAACACTTACCTTGGTATCGCAGGTTCAGCAGCGCATTGGTTACTGTCCTCAGTTTGATGCCGTACTTGACCACATGACAGGAAGAGAGACTCTGTGTATGTATGCCAGGCTCAGAGGAATACCAGAGAAGTATGTGTCTGGCTGTGTGGAGAATGTCCTAAGGTCACTGCTGCTTGAGCCTCACGCTGACAAACTGGTCCGCAGCTACAGGTAGGTAGACTTTCCCTGAGACGGGGCACAAATTACAATAAATATTACTCTGTTTTGTTAAGCAATTCCTAAATAAAGTCCTTCGATCATACACAGTGGTGGTAATAAGCGTAAGCTGAGCGCAGGCATGGCTCTGATCGGTGGGCCTCCTGTTATTTTCTTGGATGAACCTTCAACGGGGATGGACCCCGTGGCCAGAAGGTTGCTATGGGACGCTATCACACGCACTCGAGAGTCTGGCAAGGCTATAATTATGACATCTCACAGGTGAGCTCCTTAGAAGATGTTGGTTTTCAGCTAAGTTCGATCACTACATTGGGCTGAATGAAAAGATGTGAGAATGCAACATATTCCCCTGTTACATGGATGCATTCTTTAAACCAGTATGGAGGAGTGTGAAGCCCTGTGCACCAGGCTGGCAGTGATGGTCAACGGTCAGTTCAAGTGCCTCGGGAGTCCCCAACATCTAAAGAGCAAGTTTGGCAGTGGCTATACCCTGTTGGCTAAAGTCCATGTAGAGGCTGAGTTGGAGGACAGCGACCTGTTGCTATTTAAAGACTTCATTGAAAGCACCTTCCCAGGTCAGAGATGTCAGAATATCTCATAATGCAAAACAGCTCAATATAATGTGTTTTTATTGCAATGAATAAAAAGCCCTGGTTTTTCTGCATGGCATCTATCAAATCATTTTTTCCATTTTACTATGCCTGCAAATGAATAATAAAGCAGTTCTGACTGAATTTTCTCATGAAACAGGAAGTCAACTCAAAGATGAACACCAGGGAATGGTGCACTACCATTTGACTGACAAAACATTAACATGGGCACAGGTACAGTATTTTCATGAATAAACAACAAATAATTACCAGACATTCATTTCCTGCACTTCTGCGGTGTTAGTTCGCCCCCTAGTGGACAAAATAATACACAAATAAGTTTGCCATCCTTGTCATGCTTTAATTTTTTGCAAAACAATCACAACAACAAGAAAACAATACAATTCTTCTGATAAAGTAGTTTTATTCTACAGTTTGGGTGAAGATTGTTGGATAGTAAGGGCATGTGTTTACAGAAAAGCATGCCAGGAATAAACAAAGAAGACGTCACAAACATAATATTAAGAAATTTTTCACTAATGTTTGCTCGTCAGGATTTAAATATGTCTCTGAGCAGCTAGCTTTAAACAAACAGCCATAAAGATGGGGTTTAAGTGGTTATTAGTGTGGTGGTTTTTTCGCAGTTGCACACTGGGTTCAGATTTTAGAGTCTTTAATCACTCTCCACTTCTGTCCAGGTGTTCGGCACACTGGAGGCAGCCAAAGAGAAATACCACATTGAAGACTACTGTGTGAGCCAGATATCACTTGAGCAAGTGTTTCTCAGCTTCGCCCAGTTTCAGCACTGCTCTCAGTCTGGAGGCAAGTAAGCGAGAGGAACCCGTCCATCCTCCACAGAGCGTATGTATAAGCTGTGTATAAGGACTGAACACAGGCTGGAGCAGAACACTGTTTTATCTCCGGCTCCTTTTTACCTTAAATGTGACAGCACACACTTGGTTTGTTTTATTTTTTTTAATTATTTGTGACGCGCCACTTTTGTTTGCTCATTTATGCTGTGTGTTATTACATGAATGTTGGAGCATTGATGTTTATCTTTGTCATATTTGTGTGTGGGCTGTTGATTATACCAAGCAATGAAATCTCTGCACTTTTAATAGTGAAGTCAAAAACAAAGACGATACTAAACCACTACACTGAACTGTGTGTGACAGGGTTTGTTTGCATCCGTGTGCACCAAGCTTCTGTACAATTTTTTGTTTTGTTATTTATGACTTTTATTATATTCTTATGTTTCCACGAATTTATTGTGCTTTATCTCAGTGATCATTAATCATCACAAGAGAATGAACCACTCATACTGATGTGATTGTGAAGTCGTACACCTCAGAGCCTTATCTGACAAATGAGGGTTCTTGTTTTTTTTTTTTACTTTGCCCGTTGCAGATAAACAACTAATCCTCAAAATCCTCTTAATGTTGGAATATGCATATAATTTGACATGTTCATGGTACCAGTTCATTTTGGACAAAATGCATGCATAAAAACCTTACAAGAAGCACGAGACTGTGGAGGAAGAGATCATTTAGCGAACAATATAAATCTTTAGCTTATATTTATTTATTCTTAGGAGTCCTGTGAGTGAATCTCCTGTAGCTATGCCATACAGGAGTACTGCAGAGTATTGCAGCTCAGTCCCTAAGTTCCTTTGCATTTTTCAGCATCTCACCAACAGACTTTACGAACCAAGAGATAAGTAACATTCAGTAAAGAAAAAAACATTATCTTCTGTTTATCATTGCTCTTCATGTGGAGTTTTTCCTTTGAGTTTCTCAGAAAAACCATTAAAAATAACATTCAATTATTAATAGAGAGTAAAATTTCAAGTTTTTTTTTATACAAACAAGGGCATTGCTTTACATAACAATGATCTTTGAAGCATTTTTTTCCTCAGTCTTAGGTCAGAGTATGACCAGATTATTGCTTTCCAAAGCCTTGTTCATACTTAATGACCTTGTAAAAAGGTGTATGTCATGTGTAGATGTATATAAAGCAACAGTTGATGTTTCCAAAATATAATTTCCACACTTACTGACGAGAACTGTAGCCACAATCGTATACTTTTCATACAGTGTAATACTATATTATGGGATGAATAAACAATTAGTGTGCAAATAACATTCCTGCTCATTGAAACAAAACAAAAACTAAATCGCTTCACAGAAGCGAGTTGAATGTATGCCGTGTTACTAAAATGAAAGCACTCGGGTTACTTTTATTATCTGTTTTTATATGGTTTATCAGAGCTTCTTTTGTGCCACCTGATATGAATAAACTTAAATGTCTTTGCAAATATGTTAGTCCTTGCCAGATTTAGCCTCTTAATTTGTCCTTTTTTCTACTTTTGTTTTGTATATTTGCACAGTTCACCTCTCATGACGTACCTGACTTGAAAAGAGTTGCAGAAAAATGTTTGCTTTGTGAGAGTACAACGTCCTGCTGAAATCTGAAGTTTCATATTTAAAAAGGGAACTTGCGTCATTGTAATTGTAGTGTACTGCATCATGGAGCTGAGACCTGACAAATCTGTATGTATTCCGCTATTCTTTTTAAAATAAATAATGCTCTATGCAAATGGTAGAGAAAAAATGTGTCTGGTCTTATTTATCCTGTGAAAGCACAATGAACGCTTGCATCATAAGCTGTCATTTCAAACATTTTATTTAAATTTTAATGATGTAAAAGAAGCAAGATTAGGTGAACGAAAAGGTTAAAATACAACTGTTCCTCTGTTATTGTGGAAATGGTAAAGCCATAAAAACCAAGGTGTAATTTTGAGTGCAGGGCAACACACTCATTTTGTACATAAACTTAGCACAAAAAACAAATTTCTTTTTTTATTTTGGTCAATTGTGTACTGGCAACATGTCTTCCATTCTATCAAAACTTGTTTATTTCTCTTTATAATGGTGCCGATTTATAAGGAAAATGTATTTAATGGGAAGCAGAGTTGAGTGTAATGGGTTGCACACATGTACACTTTGACATGTATGTAAGATTTATCTCTAAAGATATAAACAAACTATCAAAAAGGACTTTTTTAAGTTAAATCTAGCTTTGAATGTTTAGAATTGTCCAAACGTTTCCTCCAGGCATGTTAAAGATGTGCCGTTAAAGCAGAGCATCAGATATCTTGTCCTTATGGGCTAATGTTGGCTTTCAAGATACGAGACAAATATTTATTTGTTCTTCTTTCCAAACATCCAGACCTACAAGATCAGTCAAAACTGTTCTGCACAGCTTGTCACCTTCTGTTGTGTCACCTGTAACTACATGTTCGTGTAACTGGAGACGAGCATCCGTATTAAGGAAACTTTACCCTACTTCTACAAGCAGAGTTGTTCAATATTTGTAATTATAAAATCCTTGCTGTGCTTTTATAGCCTTTTTTTCGCCTCTGTATCCAAATGGTCGAATTGCAAATCTGTCCAAAAACAGCTGGAAAAGATGGTCCCTTCGACACACACACACAGATTTTTACTGAAATAAGAGTAACCAGGTTTCCCACCAGGTGCTCTCTCCCACCTCTCCAGTCCCTTCACATTGATGCGAGTTGTTTTCCTCCTGTTTGTCCTTTATCTTTACTCGCTTCCTTTCACCACTGCTGCACCAGGGAAACAACCACCAGGACCGATCTACTTGACAACCTGTTGCAAGTTAATCTCAAGAGAACCTATAAAACATTATGTGAGGTAGATTAGTGCTGCAAATTGAAAACAACCCTTATCTTTATTTGAAACACATTATTAGAATTGAATGTCTTTCTTTTTCTTCAACTTTCTAAGCAACATGGGCCTATGTTTACTGTGTACTTTAGACCAAAGGAGGTGGTGGTCCTGGCTGGCTTTTGTGGATAGTTTTCTGATATAGAAGCAGAAATATGAGGCAAGGCACCCCGTTTCCCATATTTTCTTTTAAGAACAACAGTGTTTTTCATGAAGCGTTCACAGCAATGTGTGGATGTTCTTTCTTTTAAGACTCGTGTGTAATGCACACCATCTTTAAAGAGGAGAACTTAGTGTTCACTGTGGCCAACCTGTCACTGATGCCACAGCTACTACACTGAGTTGGTGTCTACTCATGATGGCCAGATATCCACATTATTTCAATGCATAAAAGTCAGAGGGACATTAAAATACACTCAGATCAGGTTTGATGAGAGATAGTTTTGTGTAGAGTTAGAAAGTTAGAGATAAATTCAATAAAACATAACTATGTTTGACACAAATGACCAACTCTTTGTGCACAGTGTTGAGCACATGGTTTGATCACTCAGGTCTTTGCAACAGAGTCTGTTTTTGTCTTAGAAAAACAGAAAACAACATCATGTGGCACGAATTAAAAAGCTGCTGAACAAGTCTTTTTTAATCCATCAGAATACATGCAATACCAAGATTAAGTTTCTGTTGCTGATAAGGTGTTGAAAAGGGGGAGTGGTTGCTTAATCCCCCTTGGCACCTTGAACCTGCCAATGTTCTTGCTGTCAGTCAGGTATGGCACCTGTGCCAAAACTGACTTCAAATTTGAAGCCTGTGTGCCAGTTTGTCAAAGAGATTGGACCGACCTGACATTTGGAACAGAATTACATCTTACCAAAAGCTAATGAGGCGTGAGGTGTAGTTTGAATGTTTGTAGGTGCAGGGTTATCTGCAGGCTGGAGGCCTCTAAACGTGCCAAGATCTGAAAGACGTGAAGAAAACCTGGAGGCAATTGATTTAAAGCTAAGCTTCTCTGCTAGTAAAAAGAAATGTAAATAAAGGGATACAGATTTGAAATGATGGCAAAATTTTGCTTGTTTTTTTTTTCCTTTTCCTGGAAACAGATATTTTTCTGATTGTAAAGAAAGTCAAGAGAAAAGATAACAAGAGAACAGTAAATGTTTGGTGAGGTCCAGGCCCTGATGTGTCCCGTCTGGATTTGTTGGGACAGCATACCAGCAGGTGTGTTTGATGCTGAGTGAGCCTTTCAAGGAAATAACCCACAGTTCCCAGTTGTTATGGGTTTTTGTCATGTTTTTGGTTGATGTTTTTTGCTTTGTAGAGTTCTGTTTAGTTCTGTGTTGCTTTTTGATAACTGGTCATACTTAACCTGGTCTGATTAGTTTGTTCGCCTCACCTCTGCAATGTTTGTCCTTCATTGTATTCAGGCCACTCATTTTAAGCTTGTCATTGCCCATCCATTGTTTGTTTCTGTTAGAATTAGATGATGTCAAGTTAGTATTTTACTTTTAAGTTTAGTTTTTAAGCCTTTTCCTGCACTTTTCCAGTCTGCTTCCAGCCTCTTACAGCCTGCCTTTGGTTCCACACTTTCTGACACATGTCCTAAATTTTACTGTGAAATTGTGCCTTTTTTAGTTGAAAGATAATACAAGATAGCCTATCTTTTTTTGGTCAACAAAGTTTGCAAAAAAAACCTGTTACTTCTCAGTACTGTGGCACCTAGTGGAAAAAAAACTTGTACTAAGTCTGAGGGGGACTCTTAGTGAAACTGATGTAATTCTGGAGGGTCAGTTTTCAAACAAGACTAAACTGTCAGGTTCCCATTCCTGGTCCAGTATTTTTTCCCGTGTTTTCGTCTCCACCCCTTCCTCGTGTTCTCTCCTCCTAATTACCCTTATGTGTTTCACCTGTGT
>JBAMIG010000022.1:10956406-10982012 GCA_037177335.1 Kiunga ballochi
ACCAGTTATTATGGACAAAACGTGGCGTGTTTTAGCTGGTTTTGCTTGATTCCGGGGGAGAGTAAACGCAGACAACATAGAAAATACGACTCTGCTGGCCGTGCGCGCTCCCGCGGGGTCTTGACATAAACTGGAAATTCTGGGTGTAGCCAGTCGAATAATTATGCTTTCACCTCACTGAAGATTAAGTTGTCACTTTTAAAAGGAATTCAGAGAGAGAGAGAGACAGTCGCACAGTGAAAGATTCAGGATTTAAAGAGTAGTTAGAGGGAAAACTTTGGTGGCTACAAATATGTTTGAAGCTGCTTTCCAGTCTCCTGCTTTAGGCTCTTTGTTTGGGGTTATTGTTGGTCTTGTGGTTCTTTTTCTTATTTACTTTAGCTTCAGCGATCAGGACAGGATGGAGCTTCCAGGACCAAGAGCTCTCCCTCTTCTTGGTAACCTGCTGCAGGTAGATCTGTGGAAACTAGACCAAAGTCTTTTTGCTGTGAGTTATATTTCAAAACCAGTCTATTCAATAGTGTTTTTATGAAACAATATCAGACCTAGTCTTATTGTAGCCTCGTTACCCTTTCAGCTATCCAAAAAATATGGACCAGTGTTCCAAGTCTACTTAGGAGCAAAGAAGGTGGTGGTCCTGGCAGGTTACAGGACAGTCAAACAGGCTCTGGTGAACCATGCTGATGAGTTTGGAAACAGAGAAATCTCTCCGATTTTCTATGATTTCAACCAGGAACAGGGTAAGAAAATGTTTTAAGAGTAGCGTTGTTTGTCCTTAACAATAAATTCTAACTTTTTTTTATTTATCTTTAGGCATACTATTTTCTAATGGAGACTTGTGGAAAGAAATGAGGCGCTTTGCTCTTACCACACTAAAAGATTTTGGAATGGGCAAGAGGCTAAGTGAGGAAAAAATCCTCGAGGAATCTCACTATCTGATGGAAGAATTTGAACTATTTAAAGGTAAGATTATTTCTAGTGCTGGCCTTTCTTTTAAACCACTGATTTTGAGCTCTGATTCAACATAATTGATTCAAATTGGGTCAATATGTGTAATTTATGAGTGATCTGCCAGATCCTTTAAATTTAAATCAGGTGGGTTGGAACAAAAAATGCACCTAAATTTTGCAAAGTGGCCCTAAAGGACCACACTTTGAGACAGGGATGGGCAACTCCAGTCCTCGAGGTCCGCAGTGGTGGAAGGCTTAGGAATTTATCTGCTGCAACACACCTGACTTATATCAATGGGTAATTATCAGACTTGTGCAGAGTTTAATGTTAAGCTTTACTCTAGTCTGCTAATGAAATCTAATGCCACGAAAATGAATAAAAAATAGCATTGTACCCACAAGTAACAGAGAATGTGTTCCTAATAGTGTAAGATTAGGTTAATATGAATTAATTGCTCAAACATTTTACTTAACATAGAACATAACACAATTTTACTTACACAATGCAGTGAGGATGCTATTAATCATCAACTAGTGCTTCTAACATCCTCTATGATCATAGGTAAACCCTTCAAGAACCCCCAGGCCATTAACTACGCAGCGTCTAATGTTATAGCAGCTCTGATGTTTGGAAAGAGATTTGAATACAAAGACCCGGTCTTCCAAACTATTGTGAAAAGAGATAATGAGATCATCCGTCTGACTGGAACTGCATCTCTACTGGTATGAACATTTACAATGTATGTCTTGAATACAATTATGAATTATGTCAGCAGAAAATACATGTCATTTTTTTCATTTAATAGGCTCTTAAATCAGCTAAAGTACAAATGAACCTGTTGCTCGAACAGAATAATGACTACTTCTTTTTTATTTTCTTTGCTGCATCTGGGCCAGGTAGTGTGCCAGAATAAAAGCAAATTAAAAGATTAGTGTCAGATTTTCAACAGAAAGTGGACGATTAGGCAAAACAGTGACCGTAATGTGCCGATCTACAAAGGATGTACCATGAGTTGTGGTGTTATAAAGACAAAATCCTGACCTCAATCATGTAAATGTTGCGGAAGGATCTGAAGTGAGGAGTTTATCTAATGAAATCCTCCAACAAACAAAGTTCTGGATGTAAAAATGGAGACAGATTAAAACTGAGACTGAATAATATGTGTGAGATTTATTGTTCCATATTCCAACAATTATTGTCCAGATATACAACTCTTTTCCCTGGCTGGGCCCCTACCTTAAAAACTGGAGAAATGTGATGATGAAATTTGAAGAAGGAAGGACAGACACAAGACAAAGAATAGCAGATCTGAAGGAGACTCTGGACCCTGACATGTGTCGATGTTTTATTGATGCATTTCTGATCCGAAAGCAGAATCTGGAGGTGAGCAGCTGAATTCCAGTGAACCAAATCCCAGATTATACACGGTGATAATACATTTTCCTCTTTTCATGTTACAACAGGACTCTGAAATCAAGAATTCACACTATCATGATGATAACCTGGTCTACAGTGTGATGAACTTGTTTGCAGCTGGAACAGATACCACAGGAATTACACTGAAGTGGTGTTTACTTTACATGGCAAAGTACCCTCATATTCAAGGTATGTTCTCATTTTTTTAAAAAGGTGTCATATTTGACACGTTTACGTGAAATATTACCAAGCATAGTATGGCATCTTGTTCATTTAATGCTAATTATACATCGTAATATTCAGTTAGACTTGCTTTTTATTTAATGTGCATCCAGACCGTGTTGTGGAGGAGCTGAGCAGGGTGATTGGGAGTCGTCAGGTTCGTATGGAGGACCGGAAGAACCTCCCGTTCACTGATGCAGTTATCCATGAATCTCAGAGACTTGCCAACATCGTCCCAATGGCCATTCCTCACAGAACAAGCAAAGACGTCACCTTTCAGGGCTACTTTATCAAAGAGGTCAGCAGCTCACGTCGCTCAATTTTAACACCAAATTTAAGCTCTTCTGACTTTTTTCCCTCCTTTCGGCCTACAGGGAACCACTGTGATTCCTCTTCTTACTTCTGTCCTGTATGATGAAGGTGAATGGGAAAGCCCTCACACTTTCAACCCTTCTCACTTCCTGGATAGTGAGGGCAGATTTATCAGGAGAGATGCCTTTATGGCCTTCTCTGCAGGTACTTTACTGGATTACATTCTTCAGGGATGATTGTTTTCAGTGTACACACAGGATCATGTTCAGCACTTTGTCTTGTTGCAGGTCGCAGGGTGTGCCTTGGAGAAAGCCTGGCCAGAACAGCCCTCTTCATTTTCTTTACCTCCCTCCTCCAACGCTTTCGTTTTACCGCTCCACCAGGTGTCTCAGAGGATGAGCTTGATTTGACACCGGTTGTGGGCTTCACCCTTGCTCCTTTGCCTCAGATGCTGTGTGCCATTAGTCGCCAGTGAGAAAGAAAGACAGAATAATCTTTTCTGTTGCCTTCCTGTGAGTGAGATGCTCTGTTACGTCCACATCTGTTTATTCATCTGCTGTGATAAGTACTAACTATATTTCTAAAGGTAAGAGAATACTGATGGAATTCATCAAGCATAAGTTCAAGATTAACATATGGGTCTAACTGTGCCTATAGTCTTTAAAACACCAAACCTAACCTACATGTCTTTAGTCTGTGCAAAAAGCCATAATACCAGGAGATAACCCAAAGAATGCTCATGCAAACTCACAAAAAGGGAACTATTAGAACTTCTTCCCGTCACATTGATAAGAACCACACCATTTTACAGCCCAACCAATCAACAAACTAATTAGGATTCTGTAGTTTATTTAGTTATATTATGCTCCAAGCAAACGACTCGACTTTGCATAAATCTGACTCAGAAGAATTGTGGCACCAAGATATCTTGATGCCTTATTTCACAATGCAAAAATTATTATCAAAAAATCCTGTAATTCTCCAAATGAAATTTAGATTTTATTTCTGACATCAGTAGGAACATCAAATCTGTCCAAAAAGGTCCTGGAGAACAGGAGTTTCTTTGCACTTTCTATAGATGTTTACTTGTAGAATCAAGCAGAAGGTAATAATGCAAAAAAAATAAAAATAAAAACTTTGTAATCGGAGTCTGGCTCCTTACGTACAGCAAAGAGTGTAAATGCAACATAAACAATCTGCCCGGGTCTTTCCCCTCCATACCTGCAGCAAGAGATAAACCCAGCCCGCTCTCTCAAGTCACTCCTGTTACCATAGTGATGTGGCCAGAAGATGAACTGTGTTATGGGTTTGCATCTTGCACACACACACTCATGATCAGTTAATAGACAGATCTACAAATTCACGGTCTAGACTGAACCCATTAGGTGCAGAGAAGAGATTCTAGTATTTTTTCATCTCATCCCATCCTGATGTGCCTTTTCTTACCCCGCCTGCTACAAGGTGCAATGCCCATAGCTGCGCCACAGTCTTCCTGATCCTAAGCTGTATGTTCATGTCTGTGTAATGTTAGATTGTGTTGTACTGGAATGAAATTTCAATGATTCCATATGCTGGCTCAATGACAATAAAGCTTCATTCATTCAGAAAAAAAGCAGATATGTACATTTTCTGGCTGTTAACTATATTTTCTGATATCTTTAATCATCTCAGACTCAAAATAAACGTAACAAAAACTTTAAAGCTGTACTAATTCAATGTTCAAGTTTGGACATGTGTGCAATTATATGAAGATAAAATCATATATGAAGATAAAATGTTCCAAAACTTCCATATAAAGTAAAATAGTAATGCATTTCAAGATTCTGAACCACATTGAAGGTTATGACAGCATAAGAAATTCTAGCTCAGACCTAAAGGTTGGAGAACATCATCCTGAGAAAATGACAGATATCTTTTTTTTTTTTATAGGGAAATAGACACACTGCTCCCTTGTTTATTACTGCCAAGATTATAAATACAAAAAAGTGTCTATCAAAATACAGAACACAAAGAACATGTCAGCACTTGCAAAGAATATTGACTTTCACAGACACACGGCATGCTCACATCTTCTCTGTTAGAATAAATCACAAATCACCCACCGCAGAAAACAAGGGATGAGTATAAAAAAAAATCCTCACAGGCAATATTTAAGAATTTATGTTTGGCCCGTGCAACTAATTTGTGTTTAAACACAAATGCCTCATGTTCCACCCCAGGGTACTTTGTTGCAACCATTGCTTTGTGAATGAGCATGACCCAATAAAAATATAAAAATACATTGGATCACAGTTGGCATTTTATTGTTATTTTTTCCCCAGGTTAGATATGAAAAATAACTTTGCATTGCAAATTCTAGTGTTATAAAATAAACTGATACAAAAGTAACAGTATTTACACAAATGAGCCAATTATTTTCTTTGGGAAATAATTGCTTACTCTGTAAAAAATAAAATAATCAAATGTCATAGATTTATCGTAACTTTACATTCTATTGCTATATTTATAGTTCAAAAGTTACTTCTGAAATTAAAAAAGCTACAATGTTAAATAAATGTGTGTCAAATGACAATGCTACAGTCATAACCGAAAGTAGTCGAGCCCTCATATTACTCTAAGACTTTGAAGAATCGTAAAGGGGATATATCATGCTTTTAAATCCTTCCTTTTAACATGTAAACTATTTATTTATTGTCTGTATAAAGTAGATCTGCAATGCTTTGGTCTGAATTCCTGGTTATTCTCGCTCCACACACACCTTATAACTCAGAGCGACTCGTTTTGGTGCGGTCTCTTTAAACGTGAATGCGGCCTGTTAAGCCCCGCCCCCTGTCCCACCATGCTTTTTGCTTAATAGCAGAAATATGCTAATCTCCTGGCAGAGAAACATTTTATTGGTAAGTTATGTCAACGTATCTGATTCATAAATGTGGTTACCCGGATGCCCGCAACCTTATTAGGAAGACCCACAGAGAATACTGTGACCTAATAGATAAAAAAAAAAAATAATAATAACGTAATAGAGAATAGAACAGACTGAAAAATCTAAGCAAAAAATAATATAATGATATATGTGTATTTATATTTTCTGCATTCCTAAATAGTTAGAAGTGCAAAAAACATGTAGTTTAAGGGCTAAAAATGTTTTTTTCCCCCATTATATGTCTCCTTTAAGCCCCTCAAGGACATTCCACTTTGATAGTATTGATCTGCTGATCCTGTGTCTGATGGCTAGAGTTCATCACTTGCTGAGTGGAAACACTGCAGTCCTGGAAGGTGCTTGCTGAACAGCTGCCAGAGAAATCAGAGGCTTTACTTTCTGTTGTTGCAAAAGTTGGAGTATGGGACTGGTTGTATGTAGATATGTATGACTGGGAGTAAGGTGGCATCAATGTTTGACTGTTTTGCTGTGCGAATGCAGCTGTATATGGTTGTGCCTGAGGGGGAGTGTGGGTTAGAGCAAGGCTCTCTGCACTGCTACATGGCGGAAACCCATTCATGCTTGCAGGGTTCATTCCTGGAAGTTTAAAGGTCTCCAAATTGTTTACACTTTCTAAAGAGTTATAGTTTGTTTGACCTTGGCTGCACTGACTGTATGTGCTTTGGCTAAAGCTGAAGGTGTCTTGGCTAAATGAGGTAGAGGCAGAAGCTGCTGGCAAAGAGGAAGGTGATGGGGTTTTGTTTGGCTGCTGCTGAACATTGCTACAATGTATCATTTTGGAAGCAAGAGTTTGCAAAGTGCTGAGGATCTGCTTCTGAATTTGGGTCTGCTGCGACTGCTCCCTTTCCAAACGGCACTGTTGCTCTACAAGCATCTTCACAGCAAGGCCCAAACTGCGCACTTCAGAGCCAAGGGTTTGAATCTGGTCCTGCAAGCCACCTCTGCCTCCAGAGTCCTGGATTGCCTGCACTGAGCTTGGATTCCTCTCATTACGAGTGGCACCTTGGCCCCCAGGGTTCTGCAGGCGAAGAAGAGAAGTCCCAGGAGCTGAGGATGACAAAGATGCAAGTGGGCGGTTAGGAAAACGAATCCCAACACGAGGTGGAGAGTGAAGGGAACGTGCACTCAGTCCTGGTCTCTGTGTAGGAAAGCGCTGTGAGGAACTGTCCTCTGCAGGCTGACCCTCAGTAACAGCCTGTAACATTGAAAGAAAGTAAAGGTTATGACACATTCCAACAACAAATGATACTTGCACTGATGCTAAATTGCTACTACACAAATATAAAATTAAACATTTATATAAGTTATCTCAAGAATATATAATACTACTCTAAAGGTACTAGAGTATCAGTATATATACAGCTAAACACATTTTTTTGCATGATTTGCGGTGCTCTCACCTTTGTTGTTGTCAGATCATAGGTTTGACGTGGTTGTGCTACACTACTCCTCAAATCAGTACTTTGGATAGCCGATTGATCTCTCCTCAACAATGATGCCACCTGGTGGAAGGACTGTTGGGGAGGAAAAAACTATCAGGAGAAACTTTTAATCTAGATTGTGAAAGAAAAAGGAAGTTATGTTTGAATACCTTTGGTTTGTGTGACAACGCTTTATCTAAAAGTCTCTTTCGAGCTGCCAGAATGGAACTGGTCGCAGGAGAAGGTGTGATTCTCCTCCTGATGAATCCTCCAGAAGCTGTGAGACTAGAAGACACAGCTCCTGCTTCTGCCCTTGTTACAGTGGATTGGGGAACGCTTTGCTGGCCGTGCTGAGCAAGAGATGTGACACTAACAATCTGGATGTCGTTTTCTTCCTTATTTCCATCTTGTTGCTGCCCTGGCCTGCTACCTCCACTCGTCTCCCCAGACCGAGAGGAATTTGCACTAGTCTTTGTATTTGCAGAACTCTTTTTAGGATAGTCTGTTGTAGCTGCAAGACCAGCCTTTTGAGACGAATCTCGCATTAAATTTTGAAGATTAATGTTGGTCCAGCTTTCCTGAAATGCCCCGGTTCGAGCCTGTACCTGAGCTGCTAAAGTACTGCCTGCAGTCTCCACTGGTCTGACCCTTCCAGGTGGTCTCCCCTGTAACTCCCTCAGATACAGGTAAATGGCTTGAGCAGACACCTTGATGTTCTCCAGCTCCAACACAGCTTTGATCTTACGGAAACTGAGACCAGCTTTCCGCAACTCCACCACTTTGTGTTTGGCAGCATCGTCCAACCTGCCCATGGTCTTTTGCTAGGAGATTAGAAAATTGGAAACTGTTTAAGAAGCCATTGATGCAAACATAAAAAATATTTTTACACTATTTTCATTGTTCTGAATTTATTTTATAAGACAAGTACATTTACACAGTGCTGTTGTGGCTGTGAAACTGACTACAGTTGTGTGCATTTTCTGATTAGGTTATCAACAACATCAGTAAAGGTGAATATTGGAAATATTTGCTTGATTAACTATAGGAAAACCCTGTTGTCAACTTATAAAGAGCTTTATGGTCTAAACTGCATACACAGACATATGATGCAGAGGTTTAAATACTTACTAAAGTATAGGTCTGTTTTGATTTTACTTTAAAATATACTCCAAAATTTAAAATATGAAAAAAATCGGGAAATAAGACCATGAGGGCTTTGAATTGATGCAGTTACTTTTCGTGATTTATAACCAAACCTTTGGTTGGGTTTTATAAAATACTGAAATGGAACAATCTTTGAACAAATATATAAATAACACAGAACAGTGTAATTGATCACATTTCTTTATGTGACCGATCTAAAAATGATTTATTTTCAATAGTTGTATTTTCGAATCTAGACTTCTTGTTTATACAATCACATCCAAATGTAAAACCAGAGATTTCACAGTATATTTGAACCTCAAAACGTATTAAGCATATCAAAGAATGATCACGTTTTAAAATGTACATGGCATACATGATGATTACAGGACTATTTATATATTATAAACACGTCGCATAAATATGTCTAAATGTTATCTGAGAAATTCTAACAGCCTGTCCTGGATGAGTTAAACACGTTTGAAAGAAACAGTTTAAAAAAACACAATAGCCGAGCAAGCTAATGCCAACAGACATAATAAAGTGTTGCGCTCACCTTGCGAACCGTTCTTAATTGGAGGACTAAAAGCTCAGGTTTAGTTTTTAATTAGATTTACTAGTTTCATTCCCTTCGAAAAGGCGCGTTGTTACAATGAAATCATGTATATAATGTTACATTGAATCGAAAACATAAACTAAACAAATGAGTTGTATCTGGCGCCTGGAAAACTACGCATTTCCGGTGTCGTCATTAGCTGGCGACTGATTCCCAGACCGCGGCTAGTAGAACCGAAGCCACCTCGCTCCAAACAAAATGTAAGTATAGGCTTTTTCTATGTTGCAAAATCGGACTCTTGGCATGTACACACATTTTACTAATGATATAAACTATATTAGATTTTTTAAATTATATATGCGCGCAGCAAAGAAGTATAAAGATTTAGTAAACCGCAGCACTGTAGCCGTACTCCCTTGTTTCTGTAACCGTTGAATGAATCTTAATGGCGGCGAATTTCTTACGAGTTGGTCTTTTAACTAACTTTGTAAATATCTGTCTTTGTTTTTTTTAATAATGGGTTATGACAGAAAAGTTACGATACTACTTAAATCAGCGAATATTTTAATTATACTTCAGTTAATAAACCTAGTCAGTGTCTTACTAAAAAAAAGGGTTTGTGATGTCATTTTCTATAAGTTTACTGTAACCATTAGTTGTACATATTCAGGTAGGCTACTTTACTGGTTTCATTTTCACATTGGATTAAGTGTCCTAATTTTCATGTGAACTAAAACAGTTTTAACCTCAACTTGAAATAGATGCAAAAACATTCATTTGTAGCTATTGATGATTTTTATTTATTTAAATTCAGTTTATCTATGCATTACTCATATAGTGCCACATCACAACAGTGCAATCTCAGGACACTTTACATTTACATTACAGCCATTTTATAATAAATAGTGTAGCTAAGAAAAACTAACAGATTGCATCAATTCTTACTTGGATAAAATCTTCCACCCTGAGCCTGCATGGGGCGATGGTGGAAGGGAAAACTTTTCTTCAACAGGAAGGAAAAACCTCTGGGAGCATCTGACACAGAGCAGTCATCTACCTCGAATGGTTGGGTTGGATAGATCAAGAAAGACAAATTAACACACACTATAATATTTGTAAAAAGAAAAGTCTTAAGCTTGATCTTAATAAATGTATCTGCCCCCCAATCACACATTGAAAGATGGTTCCTTAAGAGAAAGCTGGACACTCTTTACTCATTGTACTCTTGGAAACTCTGGGAATTAGAAATAAACCCGCGGTCTGAGAGCAAAGTGCTTTATCTATCTTTCTTAAAGGATGCAGGCATGGAAAACATATTTCCCTGTATAATTGTACAAAGTATAACTTTGCATGTGACAAATAAACCTCACGTTGACTTTTACTTAACTTTATTTGGTACTATGAGATCTTTAATATACATTGGCGCTTAGACATGGAGAGCTTCATACATGAGAAGAATTTTAGACTGTCCTAAATTTAACGGGGAACCAATGCAGGGATCCTAACATTGTTGAAAAATCTCCTCTTCCTCTAGTTCTCATCAAACCTTTCTTATTTATCACAATAATGAAAATGAAGATTAATTGTATTCAGATGATGTTGATAGAAGCTAAATAAACCGGTCGTTAATAGGGATTTTTAAATTACTAAAGATATGAGTGTGAAATGGAAGTAGTTTGTTTTTAAACATAATATATATTTTATTATATTAAATCTTCGTCTGCAGGTTCTTTACCAATCACACCTTCTCTGGATCACCCATGGATACTTGTACTCCAGAAAGACATAACTCTTCTTTACTTTCACTGTTAAATGATTATTGTTTAAGCCAGTTTTAGCAAATTCCAGTAAGAAGCAGAGTAGCTATGTTATACTGAACAAGAAGCAACAGGACAGCACAAGCACACATGATGCCAAATAGGAGTGAAGATTGGCTAGTTTTGAAGGGCTGGGTTGAAATAAACACTGTGGAAGTTTTTACTTGAAATGCAGATGATGATGCATTTTGATGTTGGGGCTGAATTAACAATGGCTTTCTCCTGACCTTAGGGCACCATCACCCACAAAGCGGAAGGAGGATGAAAAAACTAAAGAGAGAGGTAAAGAAAAGACTGGTACCAAGGAAGGAGATAAGGAAAGGGGACGGGAGAAAGTAAGGAAACGCCGCAGTGCTTCCTCTGGCAGCAGTAGCAGCAGCAGGTTGGCTTTCCAGCGTATTCTAAGATGTTCGCTCATGTTAGATGTTTTCTAACAAAACATTTTCCTGCATTTTTACTGACTGGATTCAGGTCTAGCTCGTCATCCGGCAGCAGCTCTGGGTCTAGCTCTGGTTCCTCAAGTGGATCCAGCTCATCTGGTTCCAGCCGCTCTGGATCCTCCAGTTCTCGATCTTCCTCCTCTTCGAGCTCTTCAGGCTCTCCGAGCCCCAGTCGCAAGCGCCATGACAACCGCCGTCGCTCCCGCTCGCCGTAAGTCTCCCACAGTGGGGGAAAAAAAATTTCATACCCTTTGAAATTAGATGTGTAATATTTTCACTTTTCCACATTACAATAATTTTTATTTTGTTTGATTTTGAAGCTCAAAAAACCAGAAAAGGGGTGATGATAAGGAACGAAGGAAAAGAAGCCCCACGCCAAAACCAACCAAGGTTCACTTAGGAAGGCTGACCAGGAATGTAACCAAGGTTAGCTGAAACAAAACATCTTTTTAGCTCAGAAATAATTTAGGATTATGTTAATGCCTCCAAGTTACTGTGTAGAGCAGATGATCAGGTATTCTCCTGGACTGAAGGAACTGTAGAAACTGAGAAGTCAATTCACCGCTACCAGGAAGGTCATGTTTTTTTTGTCTTTATCTGTTTGTCTGCTTGATGGCAAAAACTGCCGGTGGTTTTTTTTCTTTTATTCTTTTCTTTCTGAAAGTCTGAAACTGGATCTTTGTTTAACTTAAATTTAGTTCTTTAAAATATTGAGTGATCTGGAAAGAATTGTGAACAAAAGACTTTTTTTTTTTAAATAAAATATTTTTTATCACTGTGAGATAGAAAAAACTGTTATTTAACACAAGGTCATTATAGTTGCGTCCGAATGGCAGGTAGAATATCCGTGAGGTAGCTCATGCTCATGTATAGAATCCAACTTTGTAATGTGGATCATTTAAAAAATATAGTACTATTATTTTTGGCATTCATAAAAATATGGGGCAATAGATGCTAGATATACTTTTAATTTAGCTCTTTTTAAAAAATTTGTTTGGCAAGATAAAACATCTACATAAAAGTTTTTATTCAGATGGAAACAGGTTTATATTCACTCTTTATTTTGACTCAAACAAATATAAAAATAATAGATGATGATAAAACCGCTTGTTTGTAAAAAATAGATTTTGAAATAAAAACAGAACTTTAACAAGCTTGCTGTTTTATTATTTTAGATGCAAAAAGTACATTTTGATAAATAAATGTAGGACTATAACCTAAATGGACTGCTTACAACAAAACTAAGACATTTTCAATAAACCTAAGTTGTATCAGTAACGTTACTCCTCAAACATGAATGTCATACTGCTGTGTACTGGTTTAACAGGAGCACATCCAGGAGATCTTTTCTACTTATGGTAAAATTAAAATGATCGACGTGCCAGTGGATCGGCTGCACCCACACCTGCCCAAGGGCCATGCTTATGTGGAGTTTGAGACCCCCGAGGAGGCCCAGAAGGCTCTAAAACATATGGATGGAGGTCGGCAGGAATCACGTAACTGATGTTGGATCACAGATTTCTTTGTGTATTAACATCAACCAAACATTGTCAGGTCAAATTGACGGGCAGGAAATCACAGCAGCGGCGGTGCTGCCTCAGCGAATGCGGTACATCCCTCGTAGACTGTCCCCTCCTCGCAGAATGCCCCCACCACCACCAATGTGGCGTCGCACCCCACCACGCATGAGGAGACGGTACCGTATCATTTTAGCCATTTACACTTTTTTTCAGCTACAATTTACATTGAAATACTTTGGTTAAGATGGTGGTGGGCATCTCGGGTACTTACAGGCCACATTTCTGCAAGTTTTGTGAATTTCTCTGCTTCAATACCCACCAAAAGTGTCCATTATTTAAGTTTTTATCCTTTTGTATCCATACAGGTCCCGCTCACCGAGAAGGCGGTCCCCTGTACGTCGCCGCTCTCGCTCCCGATCTCCTGGTCGCAGGCGCCATCGCTCTCGTTCCAGCTCTAACTCCTCTAGATAGGCATGTGTTTTACATTTAGCTACCACATGGTCTTGTAGATTCTTAAACCAGATCAGCTTTAATTTAGCTTTTCTAGTCAACTGTGGAGAACAGAAATTAAAAAGCAGCTTTGTCTCCCATGGGAAGAAAAAAAAAGCAAAAGTGCTTATCTTCAAAGTTTATTCTGTTTTTTTCTGAAGTCTGCCAACATTTTGTGCAAGATGTGATTCCTTTTTACCTCATATTGAATTTTTAGACCATTTCGACAATAAAAAAAAATGCTGAAATAAAAAAATGTTTCTTTATACATATCCAGGCACAGTTTCTGTGTGTGTGTGTGTGCTTGCATGTGCATGTAGCTTATGTTCATACGTCAAATTTTAACAGGTCATTTGTAATCTTCATGTTCAGAACTTTTGCAGAACGTATGTAGGAAAAGAGAGAAGTAGGTTAGATTGGATCATTAATGTGAGTCACTTGTATTAATCGGCTTAATTAACCAACAGTTCTTTGCTGAAATATATGTTAATCATAACTTGGGACATGTTTTGCACTCACACCTCAGGTGAATCCCAAATATTCTTGGCTATTTTTAATCTAGATATCCAATTTGTAAATTAGCTCCTGGAATGACGCTTTATAAAGTCACAGATATTTATATTGATTATTTTTAGGCCTAGAAATAATGGTGACATCTCACCTTAATATATTGCGATATGGAGAATTATCAAACCATGGAGCAGTTTTTAATTTTGAGTTTAATAATGAAATGGAAGAGTTTTAGTTTCTAAATTGGGGTGTGCCTAATTGAGTGTATTTCTGCATATTGGCCGCTAGGGGTCTCGCTCCTGAGTTGAAATGAAAGTTGAGAATTTGCATCTGTCATTGTGTATCTCCTAACGGGTCTGACAGCATCCACAACCAGCCTTACTCCAGCTTCAAGGCTCCTCGCGACCAATAACCACCCAATCAGCTGCTGCAGCGCGGCCTCGGTCCTGTGCGTCCCTCATATCAGTTCCGATGCATGACTGAAGATTTCAGCCTCCGATTAGATCCGAATCCACTCTTGTTATGACTTCGGAACAGGAAAAGAAGAGACAACGTGTTAAACAGCTTCTAGAAAAACCTGGCAATGGAAACTGCGCTGACTGCGGAGCTGCAGGTAGGCAGGAAGCGACGCAGTTAGCACTTTTTTTTTCACTTTTACGCTTCTTTTTTATTTTAATATACAATCACGACAAAGTCTTATTTTAAGTCTGTTCCTTCGGGTTTCTTAATTGTTCTTATAAACTGAAAATGAGAAGTGACAGATTTTAAGCTTGGAGTGTGTCACAGCTTATACAGTGTTATATTTGCAGTGATGCGTTTAGATTTTGTTAGGACTGCGTGTCATTTAGTTTTTTTGTTTCAATGAGCTGCAAAATGATGCAAGCAGAACACTGTCCTCTTCTCTGGCTTTAAAAAAAACTACACCACATAAGCTTAAATCTCACCTTGCAATTACCAGTTATTCTGAAAAATAAGCTTTTTAGAGTAGAAGAAGCTGTTTGTATACAAAACCACAGACCTTACTGTAATATTGATGTGCTCGGTGCAAATTAGGGTCACAACGACAAGTGTGCTATCTCCAGTGACCTGCTTCCTGTCAGCTTGCTCGTGTGGGCAGTGTGTACTCTTATAGATGCACTGACGAATAGCTCAGTGTTGAGGCGCACTTAACTAGTTCACACATCTTGCTTCATAAATGTCCACCATGATGTAACTGCTGGATGCCTTCAGTGCTGTTCGTAGTACTTTAACAGTTTACAGAATAGATCTAAACCTAATTTTATCAGCCAAATCTATTTCAAAAGCATGGATACTCAGACCTACTAGACTTCTTTTAAACGTGTGTGCAATTAGTTTTAAAAGTTTTATTTATTATTTATCTTTAAGTTTTACACCTGTTACATCATGACCATTTTTTTTTATAGTTTATACATAAAGGTTATACAAATGCAACTTATGCATTTAAATAAATTATATAGGAGGACTGTCTGTATTTTTCCACTTTTGACTGTTTAATAAAATAATTATAATTTGAGTTTCCCAGTTATATCAGGCCTTAAAGTCATGTTAGTTGGAACAGTCCTGTTAGACATTCACATTTAATCTCATGTCTTAAATATTTGCATTGCAGACCCAGAGTGGGCATCCTACACACTGGGGGTGTTTGTGTGTCACAACTGCTCAGGTTTTCACAGAAACATAGCTCAGATCAGCAAGGTCAAATCTCTACTGTTGGATCCCTGGAGCTCCTCTGAGTTGGAGGTAAGAACGGTTCAGTCACTGGTGTTTGTCAAAGTCCTGGAAAGAACAAAGAGCCCTGTTTTAAGCTTTTCGTGGAGCATCCTTCTTCACCCTTAACTGCCCTGCTCCACTGTGAGCAGCACTCTCTGCCTCTTGCTCAGCCTCTGCAGTTCTGCTTGTGAGAATAAGACAAGTCTTCAGTATTAATTCAGCTTGGATTGAAAGGAATGAGCCAGCAGTTGTCGGACACAACCAGCATCTTTGTGTGTTTGATGCAGAGGTGTTAGCGTGTGGGATTCCTTCTGAAAAACACTCTTATTTGACAGAAAATCTCAAGAAAATCAAAAAGATTTTTACGTTTTTATTGAGTGTCATTTTTGTATGAATGTCTGCATCAAAAATATTTCTCTTCTTGCTAGCCACCCTTCTTCTTTTCTTCTTTGAAATGTGCATTTAGTTTATTTTTAAATTGCTGCTTCTATGCATGTTAAGCAGTGTTCTCTGTTTGCAATGGAGACATTAAAGCAAAGGCTCAATGTCTGTTTGGGATTCAGTACTGAGCTGGAAGTACCTATTAAATGGTTTTTCTTTTTAATATAAACATGTATTATGTAAAGCACTTTGTGATGCATTTTTGTACAAAATTTATCAATAAAAATAATTGATTTGCTTCCGATTCAAATGTACATTTTGAATTCTCATCAGCAACATCTTGAGCCATGTTAAAGATATTTTTTATTTGCAGTTTATGGATTCTGTAGGTAACATCGCTGCCAAAGCCAAATACGAACAGCTCGTCCCTGCCTTCTACTACTGTCCTACAAAAAAAGACTGCTTGTAAGTACTACACTTTCCATTCTTCATGGTTTGATTCTGCTTTTTCAGTCCATATTTAGTTTCTAATCAGTTTCTTGTCTTTAAAATTGATATTAACAAACACATGAATGAATGTTTATTTAGGACATGTTGGCATGGAATTGGTATATGGCATGGAGCATTGCTATCCAGCACATTCAAAAAGCATGAGCTTTTGTTTTGTCCAGCGTCAGTATGCAAAAGTTTCCTTTCTTTTGTTCTTTAATAAAATATCTATGATTTTTCATGCATTTAACTATATAGTTTATTAACTTTTCTAAAAAGGTAGTTATGGATGCAATGTTCAAGCCAAATTTTACTAAGCTGTTTGATTTTTTGCATTGCTTGTTGGATATTTAGTAAAATAATTGCAAATCTTCACACGTTTAAAACACAAAGCTGGTCTGTATTGGTTTTCCGGCATGTCATGCAGAAGCTCAACAGTGATAATAAAGGTCCAGTGTTATTAACAGGAAGTGGTTCAGTATGACGGTTTATGCACAGTCGTTTAGTAAAATAATGCAAAAAGAATATTTTAATGACACAACACCAAGCTGTCTGATCAGATGGAGGCCACACATGGGAATACTACTAATTATTATGTTCAATATCACACCCCAGACGTGTGGTATTAATAATAAAAACTAATGAGATGTTTACAACAAAGCAACTGAGGCATTTGGTAGATAAATCAAACCCAGGTAGAGTTGAACATCTCATGCTCTATACACACAGACTCCTGCGGGACCAGTGGATCCGAGCCAAGTATGAGAGGAAGGAATTTATGTGTGTGGAGAGACAGGAGGCTTACTCTGCAGGTAAGAGTGAAATGTGTCTGTTAAGTGACTTGAAATGACATTATTTTTGTTGCATATTAAGGAAATATTGTTGCACGTCTCTGTGAGACTGACAGATGCTTCAGCGCTAAATATTTATAATTTTATAATCGTACAGACTAGACAGTAAATCATTATTCTGAAAGCAAAATACCAGGCAAAGAAGAATATATGTGTATATATATATATATATATATATATATATATATATATATAAATATAGATTAGTTTTTAGGTTAGTTTAATGACACCTGGTTAAGTAATAATCTACTCTCAGGCAATTTGTGGAAGTGATCTCAGTGATGTATTACTACAAGATAGATGCAGTTATACATTGTGAAATTATCTTATTTCATTACCCTTTTCATATTCATATTTAACCTATTAAGCCTTCTGAAGCTTATTTAAATAAAACAGGAAGTCACAGTTTTAAGACTGCAGGAACTTGTGTCATTTCAACATCAACACAACAACCAAACCAACTGACTTAAATTGCTTCCTAAATCCAGTGACAATGTTGCACATCTCCACCAGCTCCATATTTTCTCCCTCTGGTTCAGATTGTACCTGCCTGCAACGCTACAGTTTGCAGAGTAACGTTTGTGTGCGATTGTTATCATAACCTCATCATCTCTAAATCTGTGTTAAAATTCCTTCTATGATGTTTGAAAAGGTTTGTGGTTTTCACTCACAAATCTGCACACCTTTGCTGTTTATGGGGCTCAAATATCTCCCATTATCACTGCATGTGGACAGAGAGCAGTCAATGCACTGCTCCAGAAGAAGAAGAAGCAGTTCCTTTCTATCTTGAAAGTTTAATTATAATTTGTATGGTGGTATAAGAGCCTAAATGATTTGCAATCCTCCAGGAATCCTGCCAAACTTTTCTATAGCCACTCATTGCCTGCATCCCACTACCAGCCTGCCTGTAATAGTGTTTCTCTGGCTGTGCAAGTAAATATGGTGCCAGTGGCGGATCAAAAACAACAGAGTTAGGCGACTGGCATGGGACGGGCATGATTAACAGAATCTATATCCAGTAACTTATAATGATTTTG
Source organism: Kiunga ballochi (assembly GCA_037177335.1). Lineage (NCBI taxonomy): Eukaryota > Metazoa > Chordata > Actinopteri > Atheriniformes > Pseudomugilidae > Kiunga > Kiunga ballochi. Next base: position 10,974,634 of record JBAMIG010000022.1, read on the forward strand.
GCCAGCGGGGCTAGACTGAAAACATTTGGGGCTAAAGCCCGGGAAAAACGAAGCTGTTTGCAACCTAAATTCCCACAAAGATGGGGGAAAGATCACATTGTTTTGGGCTTTTTTTGCTGTTAAATTATTGTGTGAATGACATTTTTCTTTGACCCTAATAGTTGGTGAAAATAACAGTCAGCATATCTTTCCAGTCATTCTCAGGTACAGTGTAATTCAAATGTGACTGAGCAAACCTCCCGATAGTAAAAGTATTTTTTTTAAAAAAAGCAAAAAAAAAAAAAAAAAAAAAAACACCTAAATTTTGCTGTAGCAGTTTCAAAACATTCTATTGGCTGTAAGAATTGAACATAGTTATTTGTGGAATTTGCAGAATTAGCAACTCATATTTATTGAAATCAAAAGCTGTTCCAGTCAAAAACAGGTGAAGTTACTTTTTAACACAGGAGGCCTTATTTAAAAGCAGCTTCACAGTTCTTGCATCCTTGCATCTGGCTGAATTTCTTTGCAGGATGTCTGCCTCCCACTCTCATAGATTTTTTTTGCTTGAGGATGCTCCAAAAGGTTCTTAATGCTGTTGATGTAAGAGGAGGATGGCAGCTACACCACAGGTTTCCCTCCTTTTGGTGCATTGTCATGCACGAAGATGATTTCATTGCAGGAGGGGGGGTGTTACTCTTTCTTTTCTTTTTTTTTTTACCATAGAAGAATGTGGCCGTTATCTTCACACCTTTAGGCACCCCACAGGAGCCAACCAGCTCTCTTGCCATAATTCTCTACCCAAACATCAGTCTGCCACCTCCTTGCTGATGTCACAGCCTTTTCGGCACATGGTGACTATCTAATAACCATTTATCTGGATAATTCTGGGTTGGCACTCATTAGTGAACAAGACAGTATAAAAATGACCCTTCATGTATTGCTGGGCCCGCTGCAGCCCTATCTGTTAGGGTGGAGGTGGATGCTTTATGCATCACTGCTAAACTCTGGAGAATCTTACATCTTGATAATTGTTAGATTTCAGAGGCTCCAGCAAAATTACCTGTTTTATAATGACATTTTAATTCATCACCTTTATCTCTGAATCAGATAAAAATCTCTTAACGGTACGACAAACCCGCTTGAGTTTTCATGAAATATCTCTGGTTTTCATATATTGCCTAAAGCATTCATCTACTTCATGTTTCAGCCTAATAAATAAATGAATAAAAATTAACTTTTAAAATCTTTAAACATGACATCAGGTTATATACAGTAACAACTTAGACTTAATGAATAAAGATACCAGTGATGTAAACAGCATTTTTTCTTTAGTCACACAGAAACCTGTGTTTCAAATTATTCAGATTTAAAACATTAAATAGCCACCCATTGCTGTCCTGTTGGGACATGGTGGTTGAACCAGTGTGTTCCTGTGTGTGAGCATTGCTTCAGGGTGGCCAAAATACAGCTTCACACACAGCTGCAAATCTCTAGACTGTGCTGCATGGAGATGTTCTCGGGTTTCCACCAGCACGGACAGCTTTAATTACCTGCTCACTGCTGATCGATGGCTTTAATAAAGCTGCCTTATTAAACGTCAAACATGCTTCCTGAATCACACATAATTAAACTGTATGATTATCCTTTTTAGGTTTTTGTGAAATGTTATTCATTCCTTCAACGGGACCCTGTGTACTATATCAAGCTTTTCTTTTTTTAAGTAAAATCTTCCACAGAAAAGTAAAAACAAAGATGTTTCATTCGCTGAAATGTCATGTTCCTAATTCGGAATATATTACTTACGTTTACAGTACACTATAAATACCTTTTATTATTAGACATTTATTCACACCGTGTAATAGCATTATTATACATCAGTCTATTGCTTTGTGAGACTCATCAGCGTCTCAGTAAGCTGTCAGTCATGACTTCTTGCTCTGCTTCTGCTTCATGCAACATCTTCTGTTACATTGTATTGACGGTTTCTCTTGACAACGTGCCAGAAACAGGAAGCTGTGCAACCTAAAGTCTGTTTCACCTCCCTCAGAGAAACACTGACTAATAAGACTTTCTCATCCAACATTTAAAAACAACCTGGTCTTACTGTGTACCTCCGCTGTGGTCATGATGGGTGGGCTATGTCTCAACTTTGACCAGTAAAGTTCACACCCTGTGGAATTGCCCACATGATGAGGAGGCAGTTTGTGATGTCTAATACCAACACAGTTCCCTTTTAACCCTAATTTCTTACATATGGTTTAAAAACTACCAGCAGGTTAGTTAAGCTGTGCCTTGACTGTATGCTGTTATTATGTTGTCTAATAGATGTGATTCAAATTTAGCTGGCTCGTTGAAATCATTAAGCAAATGCAGAATGTTTCTATAGAGTAAAAAACAAATCGTAGTTTCAGGTAGTGATGACAAAGCCTCGCCAATAGTCTCATGACTGTTGGACACTGTCTGTCAATGGCTTCTTGTGCCGTGCAGAGGATCAGAAACATGTGGCTGTGTCTCAGCAATTGAGGAAGAATGACCTCTTTGTATGCAAGTTTTCTATAATATTGTGTTCAGAGAATAAAAAAAAAAACAAAAAGCTTTTGGCTTAAACCCAAAACTTAACCTAAACTGTTGCTCAGCCAAAGGTTTACTGCTGTCTACAGCTTAAATGAGGCTAAATGTTTTTCCTGAAGAGAGGGAAAAAGTAAAGAGGGTGAGAGAAAAATGTTCAACTCCAATCTGTTCATTTTTGCTATACAGTATTTACGAGAGAAAGCAGACAGCTTTTTATTGCATCATTTACTACTCCCATAAACTGAGTGGCACGCCTAACTTTTTTTTCTAGACAGCTAGTTTTCTCAGAATTACACACAGGGAAGTACCTCGATTAGACTGTTTCTGGTGTGCTCTGTTTTAAGAAATTCATGTGAAATATGGGGCGGCTGTAGCTCAGGAGGAAGAAGAGTCATCTTGAAACTGAAAGATTGATTCCAGACTGTGCCGAATTGCCTTTGGACAAGACACTGAACCCCAAGTTGTCCCCTGATGTGCCGGTCAGGTTGTGAGAGCAAATGAGTCATTTAGTGTAACGTGCTCCAATTAGTCAACATGACTTAAAAAGCTCTATTTAAGTACAAGTTCACCTAAAAGATTACATGAATTTGTCACATAGATTCATCAGTCTCTTATCAGACCTTCTTGAGAGAAACCTTATTATTTTGGAGTACCACACATGCATTAAGATACTTTAAATAAATATAATGATGATATCAAACGAATCAATAACCATGTAAAATTATTCTACAATGCAATGCAACACAGGTAAATACTTATGCTGCGACCAATCTTCTTCCATTAATCTGGCAGCATTTCTTACATGAATAATTTAAATGTTCTTTTCATATCCAGTGCAATTTCTATTAGGCAATGAAGGCAGTTTGTGTTAGGGAGGCATCCAGAAGCGGAAGTCGGACGCATGTTTGTGTTAGACATAGATGAAAATTAACCATTAACCTTGCATCTCTTTCAGAAAGAATTATGAAGCATTAACCTGTCCACTGAGTTGGATTGTTTACAAAAAAAAAGCTTGTAAACACAGTTTGTGTGTGTGGATGTGAGTGCATGCATGTGTCTTGTCCTGTGACGTTTAGGCTTGTTGTTGCAACTAAATTATTTATGTTTTTTAACAACAGATGTTCTTCCTCTCACCACCGATGTGGTTTTAAAAACAGTGACCACAAATACTAAACGTGCATGCGCAACCTTTTCTAACCACACACACACACACACACCCTCACACGCTGCCACTCGTATTGCACTTCCTCATTGGAGCTCAGCATTTTGCTTACTTAATCAGAGACTTCTTAAACCATCGTGTTGCCTGATAGATTGTAGAATTCTCACACTGTACGGATAGCATATATGATGGGTTTACCAATGCCAAAAGAAAAGTAGGATTTCACTTTCTAATTATGAAACACAAGGTTTAACTCAGAAATGTAATTGTCTTTCAAATATGCATTACTGCCTGGATCCAAAAAGTGTTTAAAGGATTTTTTAGGATAGGAAGATAAGGGATATTTTGAGCTTTTAGGTGCATAGTGCTTAACTCCCTCATTACTACTTAAGTACCATAAAAGAAATTAAATAAAATTAAATTAATTTTTACAAGTTGTTGCCAGCGTTTAGCAAATTTAAAGCAGAATAATAAAAAAATCAGCATATCTGTTCTTAGATTGGGAGCTTAATAATGCTGGCCAAAGGGGAAAAACTTTTCCTAGAACCTGATCTAGTTGAACAATAATCTCTCCAGCCTTCTGCACGGCTCATTTCTACCAAAGAGAGCTCAGGTCTCCCTGCTTGTCTCCAACGTATAATCTTAGTGCAGACCATGCAGTTTGAAAGGTAAAGAAGTAAAGAAGGTAAAGAAGTATTGGCAGGTGTGACATAATATTTTCTGCTGAGTGTCCGGTAGGCGCTTTGGTGAACCCACTTTTCATCAAAGTTTTTGTTCTCAAACTTGAGCTCAAACTGTTATCATAACCGTTACAGTGTGATATATGCATTATGTGTATATTTTCTTTGTGTTGCTATGTGGGATTGTGAATTCACAAGTCTGATCAAAGCTGTGCTTTTCTCTTTCATTGGGAACCTTGTGACTCCCTGCCCGTCAGGCTATAGAGAAGGGTTTCTGTGGAAACGAGGAAGAGACAATGGACAATACCTCAGCCGAAAATTTATTCTGTCCGAACGCGAGGGTGTCCTGAAATACTTCAACAAACACGATGTGAGTGCTTTATAATTTCTTAAAGTGTTGAAATCATAGTTGTTACATATTGTCAATTATTCCTTTTCTTGAACAAATTAAGAACATTTAGCAAAGTGAAAGAGTTTAAAATGAATCATTGTCTTTTCTGCAGGCCAGAGAACCCAAAGCCATCATGAAGATCAATAGTGTGAATGCCACTTTCCAACCAAATAAAATCGGGACTTCTCATGGACTGCAGATAACCTATCTGAAGGACAACAGCACCAGGAACATCTTTGTTTACCATGAGGATGGGAAGGTGAGGCTTGATGTTTTAAACAGAAGAGGGAATGACAAGAAGTGTCCATCTAGTGTATATAGTTACAAATACATGTCACTATGAAGGTAATAAGCAGAGACAAGGGATGCAAACTAATCATGGCAAGAAGGCTTACACAGAACAATGGCTGCATATTTCAATGTTTTGTCCATGTCAAATAAAATAAAAATAAAATAACTGCATTTTTTCAATAAATGTCCTTATAACTCTTAATGTGGGCTGAGGTTTTTAGCTAGTACTTCTCCAAATTCCTTATATGTTTATATTAAATGCTCACTGTAGAGATGGAGACCGTTAATGATTTTGGTTACTGATATGCTGTATGGATCAGTTATTTTACTTTCTGATGTCCTGCTATGAAGGAAATAGTGGACTGGTTCAACGGTATTAGAGCAGCCAGGTTTCACTACCTCCAGGTGGCTTTTCCTGGAGCTCCTAACTCTGAGGTCAGTATGCATGAATGGATTAATTTTTGCACGTGCATCTTCTAGATTTTTATTTATTTTTTGTGTAGAAGCTCTAATAACAGGAGAGGATATCAAATAAATGGAACAAATTTAAATTATTTAAAATATTGTTAATTTGCTGATTACTATATTTTAACAATAAACTGAGCTGCTATGTCTCTGTAGTTTAGCTTAAAGTAGGATGTGTTAAAATCTGTGTTTGAACGACAGTCACATAATCCTTCAAACTCCATTAAAATATGTCCTCAGAGACAGAAATTTAATTTACCCATATCCAGTAAATATCACTGCATCCCATAAAACCGACTTCTTTAGTTTATTTATTATTTATTTCATGGTTTAACTGAGGTTTCACAAGCTAGCTAAAAGAACACATAAACATCGTACAAGTCTTTACTCTGGACTAGTAAGAACTGGATGTGTCTGTGGGATCTGTTTTTCTGGTTCATATTTAAAAAGCAGTGAATGATCCTGAGTTTAGTGCTGGGTCCAAACCAGTACTGGATTTGCTTTAGTGGAAAAAAACAAGGAATGCATCCTAACAAAAATGTTATGGAATAAGAATAAAATTCAGGCTAGATTAACATTAAAAAGACATTTTGTTAAACTTGATTGTTAATGGAAATATATTTAAACCACAGTTAATTGTAGTAATAATAAAAAAAATGGACTAAAATGATCACAGATGTATTTCTTTCCGATTCGCAAAAAGATTTGTCATTTTTAGCCTCCAAATTAGGGTTCCCTATTTAACCAATGATGCTGTCAATAGATATGAGATATTATTGTCTCATTTCCTTTTACAAGGGATGTGCAAGTTAACAAGCTGATAAAATGAAATAAAATAGATCCTTGGTCACCATTTTTATCTTATTATTGGACAGCAAACAATGCTAAATAAAGACCCATGAGGAACTCATAGAAAATTTTAAAGGAAACAGTCAAATAAGCTGGTAAAATGCAGATTAATGGAATATAAACAAAGGTTTTCAGTGACTATTCATCTTCTTTTTGTGTAGTTGTTGCCAAAGTTAACAAGGAACTATATAAAGGAGGGTTACATGGAGAAGACTGGCCCAAAGGTGATTTTTTGTTTTGCTTTTTATTTATGGCTTTACATGTCATACCAACACAACAAAATGTATTAGAGTTGTGTACACCGAAGGTGACTAATACTGCCACTAAGGTGCAGTGAACCTTGTTTCTGTTTTCCAGCACAAAGAGGGTTTCAAGAAGAGGTGGTTTACCATGGATGACAGGAGGCTGATGTACTTCAAAGATCCACTGGTACATTTGCACAACTGAAGAAATGCTATAAAGTCACTAATAGATGCTGTTGTGCCTTTTATCTGTTCTGTATTTACCTAAATTATTAAAATGCACATGACCCAAAGAGAAAAATCAGCTTTAAAGAAGCAACCATTATTCTCTGAACAAGACAGAACATCATTACTGACCTGACTGGAGGAAAGGATAAAGAATGATGAGTAATGGAAAGAAGTGAAGTGAAGGCAAAAATACACCATAGAGAGGTCGATGGCTCTTTAACAGAAATACCTGCAACCACCTGTAATACCAGTACAGAAACACAGCAGAGAATTGGGAGCAACTAGAAGAGATAAACAAGCTGAATAAAACATGAATCACAGCAATAAACAAAGCACCATAGATGCAAAGTAGCTATTAGTATATCGACCCACAGGACACTACAGTGACTGTTTAAGCAGGCACAATATGCAGAAAGCATCAGGGGAAGGCCCCTTAGTCAACACTCACTCACTCACTCACTCACTCACTCACTCACTCACTCACTCACTCACTCACTCACTCACTCACTCACTCACTC
>JBAMIG010000022.1:10989155-11000707 GCA_037177335.1 Kiunga ballochi
GCACATACAGTAGCAGAGTATTTATGTCCACCGCAGACATTAATAGAGACATTCATTTTCAACTTAGAGTAATTCCATTATCAACTACCTCCTAGTTCACAATCATAAAGCTGTCATAAAGATGTGCAGCATATGCACATATTAGCTTGTTTAAATCTTTCATAGATGCTTTAACCTTCTTGGGATGAGTCTCGCCCTCAGTCATCTTCCATCTGTCATGTGGTAAAGAGTGGTTATTGTAAAGCTATATGCATGTTCCACATAGAAAAGAAGAGTTTTTATAAGATTTGTCTAAACATATTGGAATTACAAAAAACTCAGTGTTGATAGAAAAGGAAGCATTAAAAAATTCCAAATTCAAGTCTAAACATTCTGATTTAATCAAATATAGTATGCATACTGGCTCTAAACACTACTTAAGTACAAGTTTCACAACTAAATGTTGAAATATTTCAATACGTTTTGCATGAATGCATCTTTACAGCATGGTATTTATTTACCGTATGAATCAGTGCTTCAAGTCCAAGCAAGAAACTTTCATAAAGCAAGTTACAGAATATATTGATACACAGGTACAGTGCCACAAAGCTCCTCTAATGCTGAATTGACTGTTTATACTCATTAGCCTTTGGACTTGTGACCAAAGTCAAATGTATTTCAGCTTTTATCAATAAAGCAAATAAAGGAAGTGTTATAATCTTTTATTGTTACTAAAGTAGTTAACTTTGTAAATGTTTTCTGAAACCATTGTTGCAACTTTATCATTATATGAACACATACAATAAAATAAATAAAACTCTTGTAAAGAGGTCATGATAATCACTCTTTACATGAACCATTTTTGCTGCAACCACTCAATAAACTGTTAACATGTGGACTATTTGCTCCTTAATCAGTCTTGTAGCTTTCTTTAAATCAATGCTGAATCATGTTTGCTGTGCTGTGGTCTTAATGAGGTCAGTCGGTGACTGTGAGCTTCTGCAGTAAGCTCCTCCTTTCTTTAAAATGGGTTTCCTTTCAATTACATGCCCACTTTCATGGTTTGTTGCAAATCTGGCTAACATTTACATGATTTCACTGTTTGTATTTTAATATAAAATACAAAATTCTGGTATAGATTTAACTTTGGGTGACCCCAAACCCTGTAGAGTCTTCCTTGCACCAATGCACACAAATCTTTACCAGATAAAATAAAATAAAAAAATGACAGATTTTCTCCATATGTGACAATTACCCTTGATAAACCGTTTCTTTTAATGAGATAATTAGACTGTTTATAGCACATGCCATCATGGGTCATGGCATACAGTTAATCACTGATTGCAGATTATGCCACTTCCTAATGTCTCAAAACAGAATGGTGATATAAACAGTCATCTTGTAGACAATACAGGTTGTTTAGTAGATCTCAGGTTAATGAGCAATAAAGTAGGTTAAACAATAGAAGAAAATGTAATAGTTGCGGCCATTATAACCACAAACTTCACCTAAAACCTGTTGTACATAAGATATTGGTGAGGAACTGAACTCAAACAATGCTGCATCTTAAATCTAATGTAACCCTTCAAAGGTAAAAATATTCAATTGAATTATTATAACCAGTGAGAAAATACACACCACACTCCAAATAAACCATATCAGTGGCCACAGTGAGAGAAAATGATGGGCTCATTCAAGACAAAAGAACAGAATCTCTGGTGAAATGCTAACGGAGCCAAACGTTCATAAAAATGGCACGGATGTCAGGAGGAGATAAATTTGTTTATCTATTCATTATGCTTGCAGTGTTTCCTCCATCATATCTTTTGGTTTTGTGCCACCCATGGTATTAAAGTCCCAAAACATTGGGACCATTCACATGCAGCTCACATGCTATTCTGTTTATAAAGGGAAAATAAAACCCCCAAAACAATAATAAACCGATCTCATAAAATACACATCAGTAATTTCTGGTTCACAAAAAGGGCATTTGTCTTCTTCAAGGCCTTGATAAATGACATTAGCAGGAAAATGTTTTTTAAATGAGTAATGCATGTCCCATTGTACATAGTTCATTTAATAAAGTGTGCCAAAGGGTGAGAGGTGATGAGAGAGAGGATCATGTTTCAGAGTGCCAAAATGCTGCAAGATGGAGAAACAGTTGAAGTGAGAGACAAAACCATGAGAAAAAAAACTTTATCAGAGGGAAAAGAAAATGTAATGAAAGGAGGCTGGATGCAGCTTTGTGATACAGCGAGACGAGCCGTCACTTGTTACACAATGCACTTCTGACATTGCCTTGGATCCCTTATTATTATTGTGACAAAAAAAGTAAGACAATCCAGCTGTTTTGAATCTCTTTACTGACACAGACTAGCAGAAACATTTTAAAACGATATGCAGTGTGGTTGTTACAGGTTAAAGGAATCTAATTGATATTTGAAAAAATATCTAAACCTTTTTACTTTGAATAAAGGTTAAATAAAACATAGAAACTGTATAAAAAAACAGACTTAAAAGCAATAGCCAAGAATTGTTTTTGCATCCTAAAACTCTGAATGGTTTATTCCAAAAAGCCACAGATGAGTGAAAACCTGCTGCTCTGAAGTTATTTGTAATGTCATCTGGTTTACTTTGATCCACCTCATTACAGGCTCATCACATTCGAGTCTCTTTCTTCTTATTTTTTTTTGGTAATATTTTGTTGTTCCTTCTTTTTATGTGAGTCCTGTGCCGATGAACACACCAAGGAGTCATTATTTGTACATTTTGATGTCCCATCTGTGTAGCATGTGTCAGGAAGAGTGATGTTAAAAAAACCCACACCTGCTGTCAGATACATAAAAAATAAAGTAGACTGTATAAGTACATCGTACATAAATTTGTTTATCTATTCATTATGCTTGCAGTGTTTCCTCCATCATATCTTTTGGTTGTGTGCCACCCATGGTATTAAAGTCCCAAAACATTAGGACCATTCACATGCAGCTCACATGCTATTCTGTTTATAAAGGGAAAATAAAAAGTTTAGTGACGGTGTATTTATATGGAATTTGTTCTAACCTAACAGAAAAAGCAAAGCACCACTTAATGACAGGAACTCCACCATGTTCTGCTGTTTTGGGGGCTTTATTTTATGACCAATAAACCAATAAAAACAGTATATTGACAAACTGCTGTATGTTATATAAAAATAACCCAGGTCATGCTTTAACTGTGACAACAAATGCAACTACATCTCGTCATGGAGCCTCCAAGTTGTTCCTCACACCCCAACTTGTCTTCTGTTGCACTTCTGTCAAAGCAGATTTGCTGTGGCGGACAATGCTATTCTTGCCATGCTTTGATCAGATTATTAAATGTGTAGACAGAGGGGAGAAGTCTGCTCCAAAACAACAAGCAGAGTCAGACTAAGCCAACCCCAGAACGCTGGGAGAAAGTAGGACTTCTCCCCAGAGAGACAGCCTATAGGGTATGGGCCTCCGCTTGAATCTGAAATGTTGCTTTTGAAAATTATTACTCTATTTTAATAGTTTGTAAACTGTTTCTTGCCAATTTTACCTATAACTACTGGACCGGACTGGAATAACAACTGAATGAATGAAAAGGTAGAGAACAACCAAAAAGAGCATAAACAGAAAACCCAAAGAACCAGCTGCTATATGTGTAAAGGAACAGTAAACATCCGGAGGCTTCTAACACAGCACAACAGTCAATCATCAGGATCACATGCAGGAAGAAAAACAGCAAAACTAAAGAACAAATAAACAAAGCAAACAGGATGGAGGGAGAACTGGAGATGGATATGTGAGGCCTGAATAATTTCATCCATCCATCCATTAACTACCGCTTCATCCCTAACAGGGTCGCGGGGGGGCTGGAGCCTATCCCAGCAGCCAACGGGCGAGAGGCGGGGTACACCCTGGATGGGACGCCAGTCCGTCGCAAGGCTAACACACAGAGACGAACAACCATGCACACTCACACACACTCACTCCTATGGGAAATTTAGAGTCTCCAATCAGCCTATCCCCAAGGTGCATGTCTTTGGACTGTGGGAGGAAGCCGGAGTACCTGGAGAGAACCCACGCTAACACGGGGAGAACATGCAAACTCCACATAGAAAGGTTCCTGGTTGGAGTCCTGTCCACAACAAGGCTCGAACCGCCTGAATAATTTATTATATATAACTTGTGTTCTTATAGTTATTAAATCAATTCATTCTTTACTGAAACATGATTGGAAGGGGTTTAAATGAATTATTGTTGCCATAATCACTTTGGGGAAGAATGTCTGTTTATTGACAGAGATGCCAGATCTCAGGCCAAGGGACTATTTATACATACAGTATATACGTGTATTTACTAAACCTGACTCTTCACTGCTAGAAAAATTGTGTTCATGGAATATTTATTAATAACAAATATCTTAAATAAATTCACAGCATTGTGACAATGTCACTGTTTTTAAACTGATAATAAATGTATGAATATGGGAATTAATAATTCAAGCTTTTCAGTGACAGGATATGACTGTGTGTATGCAAAAAGTCAAGTGCATTTAACATGCAGGTCCGTTGCAAATGGGATTTCAGAGCTAAAGTGAGAAAAAGAACAAAAGTCTTTAACCAGCATAAAGCGTATATCATCTAAGCTCGTGGCAAGAATTAAATACATTCACAGACTTTATTAAAAATTTTCTATGAAAACATTTAAGGAAATATTTTCTATAATCCAAAACAACAGAGGATATTATCCTAATATTTTAAATGATAAGACTTTACAGATCAACTTCTTGGATATTCTAGGAAAAATACAAATATGTAATATGGAAGTACAACTTAGAGTTTGTGCCTTTTAATTATACCCATCACTCAAAAGTGTGATTATCACCTACACAATGAGGTAAAACTTCCAATGATTGTGTTTTTATAGAATGAGCAGGATATGTTTGTTCCTGGTTTATTGTCTCTCTGTGGCCTGGTGAACTGTCCAGGATGTACCCCGCCTATTGACAAGTCATTGTTTTGAAAGGCTCCAGCTAATCATAACCCTGAATTAAGTAAATGAATATGGGAAATGAGCAATGTAGCTAAATGTGTGAGTCGTCCCCTCAAAACATGGGAAAATCTACAGCAAAATTCTCCTGTTATTTATTTTTATGAGTTGGCTTGGATGACTCCACTCTCCCCCTGCAATAAGAAAAAAAAATTCCAAGTCATAAGAGTGACCAAATATAACATGACCAGGTATTAAAGAAAAGAAAAAAAAACTGACCAAATACTATTTCCTTTGCTTTGTGATAAGATAAATAAAAAGCTGCAGAAGTATTAATGGAGTCTTTCTGACCGGTTAAAAGTTTTAGCTGTCTTTGCTGCTGCTTAGCAACGAGGAGCCAAAATGCTAAATCTTCATTACCACTAATGTTTCCAATAACTTCCTGTTTAAATAGTTGTGATTTGAATGTAATTCCTGCAGGGAAGAGAAATTTATTTACAGATTTTGTGAAAGGACTAATTCATATTATGTCCCATATTTCAGACAATTAGGCAACAATAGGCAAAGGGAGTACTATTGCTCATAAAACACAGTTTTACAGCTTTATTCAAACAGTCTCAGTGTAACAAAAACAAACTTGATTCTACTCCACTTTTTTTCTTTATTCAGAAAGGAAGCAGTATTTGCCAAATAGTACTTGGTTGTATCAGAGATCCAGTGCAGCACAGTGTCAATAGTTCCTGTGATAACCTGATAACAGGCAGCAGACACAATAAAGCAATGGAGATGATGACTGAACGAATCACCTTATGCAAACCTATTACACAAAACACAGTGGAAATCATTTCACTGCCAGACAGAGTGGTGGATCTTCATGATGCCTGATGAGGGGAAAGAAAAAGATTTTTCCTGAAGTGGATAAAAAAAATAGCACCTACCCTCAACCTTATGGGGAAATCTGTTTCCTTTATTGCTTAAGAGAATTTTTTTCTCTTTTTATGAGCTATAAAAAACTTTAAACTGACAATAGAAATGGACCTAAGGCTGATTAATCTTGAATATTTCATATTATGATAGCAATGCCACTACATTAGAATATTATGGTAGATTTGAAGCTGCTTTTATATAAGATGGCAGTGAATCTGCAGTTCAAAGTTGAATTCCCGACTGTTTGAAATAGCTGCTAACAGCAGTAAGAGAGGAGGGGAACTCTTTTCTCATCCATACTTTTTGATTTTGAAAATACCTGAACAGCTTCAACCTTTGACCCGTTCGCCCCCTCAAAAGGTAAAAAGCTGCTTTTGCAGAGCTGCAATAACTCAGAAATATAAAATGCAGTTTTTCAGGTGAACATGCAGGGATGATGGCATTGCATAACATGAGCAGGGTGATGAGGGAGAAGTTATCCGTTTTTCAAAGTTCAACAGATTTTTCCACCAGTTTTGCAGCCATTTAATGTCAGCATCCTTAACAAATTCATTCAGTATTTTAAGCCATTTTGTTCCTGTTGGAATCGATTCGACGAAAGCAAGCAAGAACTCCTTAATGCATCTTGCACCATTTGCACAAAAAGTGCCCCATCTGTTTTGTTACGTTACAGTTGACATTAAAGTTAAGATAAAGGCCAAAAGAGAGCAACTTCTTCACCCCAGATGGATAATTGTACCTCTGGCACTTTACCTGTGCAGAACTATTCTCCAGTAGCTGCATCAGGACTACAGTAATGACCATGACACATTAACAATACCTAATGCAGAAGACAAATTCAAAGGAAATGTCTGTGCAATGACAAAGATTATAGCATAACATGCTTTTACCAACTTACCAACTGGAAATAGCTATGATTTTGTATTCTTTTAGAACATTTACAAACTTGAGATGAGTCACATCTTAAATGTCACTCTTCTCTGATTTTAAATGATTGGTATTTCACTTTATATTCCTGCAATATTTACTGACAGTTTCTCTCATCACATCTGGTACGGTGGTGCCATGACATTTAACTAGCAGCTATGTGGTAGGCAGGGAGCCATTTCATTTGAAGCCAGTGCATACTCTGGGGACGGAAAGATGAATGAAGACAAACAGCTGCAGGTTTCATTTCACAGGCATTAAAGTGTTTCAACAGCAAATGCATGATCATGTATTTGGACATGAGCAACTTCACACAATGACAGCACAAAGAATGACAAAAGAATAAATTTATTTCTTACATTTTTCACAATATAACCTAAAGATAATGCATCATTACAAAGATTACAACAAGAGATCTTAATCACAAGAAACAAAAACAACTTAAATTTGGTCTGCTGCCATATACACTAAGTTAATGAAATGATTTTCATATGCCATCTCACGGTGCATTGAAGTCAAGCACCTTCAATGCACTGTGAGCTTTGCAACAATATTAAACTAGTGCAACAGGATTAGATGGCATTTTACTGCATCCCACAGGCTGTGTGGGTCATATGTAGCCTATAATTCCATGCGGTGGTATTCAGTAAATAAAGAAACAAAGTTAAAATATTTTAATGAGAAAATCTGCTTGATCACTTTAGGGAATGTGTGAAAATATTTATACAGTCAATGGTGAAAAGCAAACACATTTAACTCCAGTTAGCCACATGCTAGTTAGCATGTTTAATGTTAGCATGATGCTAATGAAACCTGTAACCTATACAGATGATGGGATGACTCAAAATGAGTGTTGGTCGTGTGATAAGCTGTGTGAAAATAGTAAGCTTTGTAAACTTTAAGCTAGCTGACAAGAAATATTGATTCACTAGTGGTTTGTGATTTATATACACAGCAAGTGATACGAAGCCAATAATTGCACTGTAGGAGCTGGACTACTTTTTCTGGAATAATTCAGACAAATTATTTGCAGCAGGACCTAAATGGACTTTTGTAATCCCCCTGAAGCAGCTGTTCCAACAAGAAAACATTAATCAGAAAACAAAACTCTTTGTGTAATTCTATTACAATGATGACTTGCACTGTGTCAACGCATCTTACATAAAGAAAGACTTCCACCACTGTGGTCTATTTAAAAAGGTTTGAGAAAAGAAATAGCTGTGAAAATAAAAAAAATAGGTTCAGACTTATTTATATGTATGAGATGAATGGCCTTGCAAGAGACTGCCATGCCTTAAAAGTTGAGCTTTTCTCATCAAAATGATGGACGACTTTAATGATGTTAAGCTTTGCTTTTCCTAATTGCATCCTTACAGAATAGAAAGGGACCCTACAGAGAAGAAATTGTCTGAGGCTGTAAAAGGAAAAGATATTTGCCCCCTTAATTGATCCTCTTTCTGAGTGGCATTCAATACCATGAGTGTTCATTAACATGAGTAAATGCTTGTTAGGCAGTGGCGTTCCAGCAGTCAATATTTTTCTCCCTGCAACAGTGAGCTCATGTGAGCATGTTCTGCTCTAAACAAATGAGGAAAGATATGCCAATCTGTGCTTTACAAGAGCACATCTAATCTACAGAAGACTAAATACAATTTCAAACTGCTTTCTTCCTTATTCTTGTTGACCTGTAATATGAAAAGGAATTCAAGCTTGATGACATTATCAGCATATAATGTTGTTTTACTTGGTTGTATATATATATATATATATATATATATAAATTATTTTTTTTATATATATGTTTTAAGTTTGCACTTAAACTTTTGTTTAGATCTAGACTTCGTGCATTACTGATCCCTTAGAGCCCACACACTCAGATTTTCCCTCCTAGACTGGTACCAAACAGTTGTTCTTTGTTTTAACAAGCACTTTGGCACCATGAAAGAGAAGTTTTGTGCCTGGTGCCAATTAAAGGAGTTAAAAATGGCCTGCCTTTGAGTTGAACACCTACTATATGATGGGAAACAGGTATGATGATACAAGCTGTAACAACTTTTGTCTCTTTGACAGCAGACACAGTGTTTTGAAGGACAGTAATGGAGGAAATAGAAAGCTATAAAAAGATGCAATTTCATATCCCTGACTGCTAATTAATGGATATATGAAAGTACTGAGTTGTGAGGCATTGTTCTTAATAAAAGGAAAGTGGGGATTTTTTTTTTTTGCTTCTGTTCCAAAAATTAAGAAACACTTTGCTTTTCCACATTGTAGTTGAAATTTAGATATAAAATATAATTACTTATTATGAGGGAAATTATGTTTTCCTGGATGGGGGGAAGGCACTAGATTTCCCACATTATTTTTTCAAATCTTCCTCCCTCTGCAGAAGACATATTGTGTTTTTGGACTGGATACATAATGAAGATGTTCAGCCAGCAGTTATACGTATCTATATGTATCCATTATGGAAGACCCTCTTCCTCTGCAGCACAAAGTGTGGTCAATGTAGCAGGAGGGAATGAGATAAATCTGCTCTGATTGTATTTGTGGTAAGTGCATCATCTTCTCCTAGCAGCTATATATAAAAAGCTTATTTGCTCTTTATAATGTAGCAACTATGAACGAATCAGAGAATAATGTAACATGTCAAATTCTCTGTTCACCCGGTTGCTTGTTTGCCTGTGTTGCCGTGTGATGGGCTGGTGGCCTGTACAGGGTCTACCCCATCTTAATAATTGCTGGGATAGGATCCAGCTACTCAAGACCCTGAAATAGATCAAGCAGTACAGATAATGAATGGATGGATGTCTCATTCTCTATTATTGTATTAAGGACAGTCTCTTAATTCACTTCTCTACTGCTCTCACTTTTATCTACTCTGCTTGACTTGACCTGACCAGCTTTTACTGTTTTACCAGTTTTCTGTTACAACCCGGGACCATCTAATGACCTTCTAGGGTTTCTGGCGAAAGGAGGATCGAACGTCCAGTTATGTCATTTGTATGCAACACAAACAATCCTGGAGGACATTGATGCGATTGTATACATGCTGCTCAGGCTGCAGCTTTTTGTGGGATTCAATCTAAGAAATTAAGAGAAAGATACACTGGAAAAGTCAAGTAAAGTTTGGAAACCTTAAGAACACTTGAGACCACCCCTGTAGGCAAACAGATTGTTGCTTATTTGTTTGTTTGTTAAGCATAGTATTAAACCTATAGGTTGAAAGTTGAAAACTGGGTTTGGTGTCAGTTTGGAAGCAGGAAGCAGACACTGCCATAATTGAAGCTCCAAAGTGTTGGGTACTGGTGTTAGTTACTGGCATATCCCATAAACTGACTCACACCCCATGAAGCCCCAATGAAGAAGTAACACCATATTATCTATCCATCTGTCTGAAAAACCCCAGGTGAAAACATCCAGACACCTAACATAGTCAAGTAAAGTCAGGTAAAGGACATTCAAATGGAAAAGGGGCATTTGTATTGCTTATGTCCATTACTGTTTTAATTGAATATTTCTTTTCTTTTTTTTGGAGTAGTTAAAATCTTAACAATTTCTCTTAGGTAAAGCTAACACTGGGCCAATGCACAGTAGTGATGTAGAAGTCAAAAGGTTGGAACAATTGTTGGAACAATTGTCTTAAATCTGGACCTTTTACAACAGCCATGGATTCTATTAAACAAATCTCTGTAGACATTCTGCAAAAACCCCAGTTAATCCCAGTGTTACAAGTCATTACCAGTTTAGTATTCTGTTTTTTTTTCTGCATTTCAATCCCTATTCTTGGGTCTAAGGTTAACTGGCAAACTACTAAAAATACAATAAAATAGTTTGATGCTAGTTTTTCTGTGTTATGGATCACCCTCTTTCTTGCTGCAAAGATAAAAAACGAATAGTAACACAACCAAATCAATCACAATCCACATAATACTGTAATAATAATGTTTTTGTTAAGGACTTTATGATGCTTTTTTGTAGTCAAAACCGTAAAATTTTTCATGATTACTTGACATTTTCAGAAAGCTACTGTACTGTGTAGCACTTTTAGTTAATGCTATAAGG
This sequence comes from Kiunga ballochi, assembly GCA_037177335.1. NCBI lineage: Eukaryota > Metazoa > Chordata > Actinopteri > Atheriniformes > Pseudomugilidae > Kiunga > Kiunga ballochi. The sequence goes on from JBAMIG010000022.1 coordinate 11,000,048, forward strand.
AGAGCATGCCCGATCAAATTGTAATTGAGCTAGAAAACCTACCAGCTACAGCATGTTTTATACAGCGAGTCTGGCGACATTGATAAAAAAAAAAACAGTAATGAATGGTAGTTTTGCATGCGTTCTCATGTGATTTTAATCAGTTTCATCTTTCATCTTCTAATCTGTTTTCAGTGCTCTTGCTGTCAGAATAAATAAAGCAGGAACATTTATCATGCAGACCAGGCACCACAGTGGACAGCACAGTCTACACTGGGAGCTTTCTGTGTGGAGGATGAATCCTGTCACCATTACGGATTCCTGCCTCATAGAAGGAGAATTTAAATAAGGATCTTTACTGAATAACGGTACTGACAAGATGCACGTCTCAAAACTCAAGCTGGTTTCTTGGAACTTCACTGTAGTTGCCCACATTACAATCATTGCTCATCTTAATTAAATGCAGACAAATCTCCCTAAAGGGACTCATAAAGTAGAACTTAACTAAATTGCCTAATGAAAGGCCTTCTTCCCTGATAAATAAACTTGGAGTTGTAATCTGAAAAGACAGACTGAATAAAGATCGGATGTGATGCATAAACTGGTGTTTTAACACAGATGCACTCAAACTGGGTGGTACATACAACACAACCACTGAACCTGATACTCATCCGATATATA
>JBAMIG010000022.1:11005577-11018868 GCA_037177335.1 Kiunga ballochi
ACATGATACTGGTCTCCTGGACCCTGGTGACCACCAGACAGCAGATTACACTGTAATAATTTTTACTTGTTCCATGGAAATAAATAGTAAATATATGGAAAAAATAAAAAGTCTAGTGTTTTCAGATGTAGTTAAAGGGTCAAATAAAGTTCTTAGACTTCAAAAATGATTCAGGCATTAAGGGGTTAAAGCCTTAACTGCAACTTGAGATTGTCTTGTTTAAGGCGTGTCAAATAACAAAGGACCCAACAATGACAACAACAAAAAAACAACACCAACAACACATTTGTATGAATATACTGTGCAACTTCATTTTAAAGTCATAGGACTTGTTGTCCAACTAAAACTAAAAAGGTAGTCTGAGAAAAGAAAAAAAAAAGATTTCTTTCCAAGTTTTTGGGCATAGCTGTATCATTGAGTGAGACTTACGAAAACTTTCTAATACTCTGCGTCTGAAACAAGAGTTTGTTCACTTTAAAAGTCACAATCAGAAGCGTAGTCAGTAGCATTTAAAGGTCTCAGTATCTACATGAATTTTGAAATAAAAAAAGAGAAAACAAAAATCCCAACTTATTTAAGTAAAATAAAAAAGTCCTTAAAGGAGCTCTGCAATAATTTATTAATCTCACTTATAAACTTGAGTATTCACATCCCATCCTGCACATTTCTGTTTATATCTGCGCCATGCATTTAGAAAGGTTTGAGTTGGTTATGTGGTCATCGAATCACATGCTTTAAAGTTTAAACTAGTAAGAGAGAAGCAATCTAAAGTCTAAAGAAAGATGAGTAAGACTGCACTTCAAACCTGTGTGGTGTTTACAAAACAGACATTTCCAGGCAAAATGCCAGAAACCACTGAAAGTCTCCTCACATGCGAGTCAATCCACGTGAAACAGATCTACTGTACTGACCTCCAAACCATGACTCAAGGATAATAAAGATGACACACAGATCATGCATTTTACATTTTTTACCTAATCAGGTTTGCATGTAGTCCGTCTTATAGCCAAGCACAACCCACGGTTAAGTTGCACAAACTAGATCAGATACAAGACATCCAAATGACAAAATTATCCTTTGGTCATACAAGAAACCTTGATGTCCAGACAGTTGAAGAAATGAGGCGATGCTTTCTCCATCTGAGTTCAAAAGTTACAAACATACTGGAGCACTGGGTAACCATCATGTTCTAAAGAAAACAGTCATGATTGAACTGTCCTGGAGAAAACCAGCTGTGCTCCCAGTTTATAGTTTGGCCTGACATTATTATTTAATTTAAAAAAAGATCTGATGACACGGTAAACAAAGAGAACTGTTTACACTTAGATGCAACAGGAAACAAATCACACTAGTAGGTTACTTTCTCTTAAATTCTCTCAGATTGATGCATTCCTGGCTAGATTACCAGCAGTATACAGTCACTGCCAAGAGATTTCTTCATAAATATGCATATTGTTAACAGTAACATGATGAAAGGGGATGTATAGATATATGTTGCAGCTATGAGACAGAAGGACACCCTCATTTGAAATGACTTATTACATAGATTATCAAGGAGTCGATGTCAATTGAGATATAGAATGAGACATAACCTTCATAAATATTTACTCTGATGACAAAGTAAAAGCAGTAAAAATGCCATACATTTTATGCAGACAGAAAAAAATGTAGTGGACTGCAAAAAACAAACAAACAAACAACCTAATAAGCAGTTCGAAGACCACAGGCTGCATAATGTAAGACATTTTTGGGTTAATTGTTGCTACATGTAATAATGTGTTTTTGACTTAGCAAATTGTAAATTGACAGCATAATTATCAAAAGCCTGTGACAGAATATATATGCGAGCGTCTCACCATGGGCATCACGATAGTAGGCATGGGTGACACTGCGGAAGCGCTCCTGTCCGGCGGTGTCCCAGATCTGACAAAAATCAGAGAGTTTCAGTTATTAGAAAGTCATCGTTTTCTAAAACATGATCATCAATTCATGGACAAAATCATTCAGCAACACTGCATTCGAGAATTTGTTATGAAATATTGTTTCCCCAGCTTGTGCAGTACCACAAACATTAAAACCAAAGGCAAATATGGTATAAAAATACAAATTCAACCAAATGATTTGCTTAAATTCTAAAATAAAGAAAAAAAAGTCAGTTTTTGTTATTTATAAGTTATTATGCTGTTAGTTTAATGATCCAACCAAAACAGCACTCTTCTCTTATGACCCCTGAACTAAAACAAGTTTGACACTTTGAGATTAAATGTCCAAGTCTGGTCCTTAAGATCTACCATTTTGCAACTTTTAGTTGTAGTTGTAGTAGTTTTAGTGCCTGACTGACAAATGGAGAACATTATATGTGGGATGATTCTGTATTCATTCATTCAAATTTGATAGAAAAATCGTCTGGGTTTGCAACCAGATCTGTTAAGTTTAATGTTATCCAATCCCCTCATCTGGGAGAGACTGTGAGTATGAGAGGGCATATGTCACCTCTTTTTGCCTGTCCCTGTGAACAGGAAATGTCCTGAGCCGCCCTGCCAGCAGCTAAGTGAGAACTGTTTGTACTTCATGACTCCAAATCTTTTGCATAGGAACTTTTCCACACAGCTGAGTCCAGCCTGGCTGTAACTACAACTCTCAGGTTAATGGCAGTCTAGGTCCTTAGTAAGTAACATTTATTTTGTTGTTTGTTTGTTTTTTCTCCTTTTTTTATTTTTTATTTTTGCACAGCTGAAGGAGAGGCTTGAAAACAAACTGAGAGCTTTACATATGGGTGAATGATTAGCACACTCATTGATTTCTCACTCAGTGTGTAAGGAATGAGTTGTCACACCTCAAATAATTTTGAGGCCATAAGTTTATCTTTAAATGGTAAAAATTTGCCAAAACACTTAAAGTAATACAATCATCAGCCAAACAAGTGAGACATGCACAAACTTTACTCAAACCCTGTAGTTCACCATAGATTACACTACGGTTATTCTGACATACATCATGGTAATAAATAGTAAATGTTTCCTGATTTTGCTAAAGGGTCAAATAAAGTTGTCAGATATTTAAAAATGTGATGTTTCTGCCCAGTTCTTTTTAATTCAGGTTAATGGTCTGTCAGTATTTTTTAGCAATCTATAAAATCATCTGCACAGAACTTATCATTTCCAATAATCTTTGTTTTTGATGATACATTCAAGTACTTACCTGGAGCTTCACCTTGACCCCATCAATGTTCAGGACTTTGTTCTGGAAATAAAAGCAAGACATGAGGATGAGGGATGGTGCTTTCAATTGAAACAAGTTTCCCAAGTAGTATAATCCTTTTCCGTGTATATAAGAAACATCTTGATGTGTGTGTATTTTTGTAGACAGACTTCTGACTGAACAGCCTGTCACCTGGATCTCTCTCCTCTCGAATTCTCCATCAATATTTCAGGTTTTTCAGTTCACCCGGGGTTGTTTGATGAGGCTTCGCCTTTTTCCTCCGGAGGATTAACCCCTCTGCTCTGCTCACTTCCTTTTGTCTCTCCGAGGAAGACTATCTTCTGATCTTTGCTTTTGTTTGTTCCACCTAACTGCACAATCGAGCTCAAACAAATGGATGTACAGTTTCAGCTTTGATGATGAAGTTGTTCAAGGAGAGAGATGTGAAACATCCTGTCATCAGATGTACTTCCCTTTGAAAGATGATGGGCTTTGGACCAAAATACCATAATTGCTTACGACAACTAAAGATAGAAGTGGTCAGAACTTCTCCTGTCTTTATCATTAACAAATAACTTGAAGGATATCTGAAAAACAGGGAGAAAGCAACAGACTAAGTATTAGTTTAAATGCTAATTAGTTAAGCTAATTAAACTAATTAGTTTAAATGATTTATGGCTAAATCAACTAATTGTTTATTTTCTGTTTTCATCTCCTTTACCAATTACACCTTCTCCATTTTCCATGAGTGCCATTAAGAGGTTAGGATGTTGTTTGTCCCAGTGTGTTGAATTAGATTGCATTACCTGCTGACAAGGGAACACTCAAGATTCCCCGGACCTTCATCCCTCCCCTACTCTCTCTGGATTATTCCTGAGAGCTGCAACCGACCTTCTAATTCCCAAATCCCAGAGGAGAGACAGAAGAGATTCAGCCCTGACAAAATGCTGGTAATCTTCCAGCAGAGCACTTAGACATAGATATGATCTTTGTTGATGTGTTCAGCTCATCCACCTCCCTGGGAGCCACAAAGTGAGAACTACTATGCATATTCATGTAGCGAACTTGAGCTGCAAGCAAGCTTATAAGTATGGTCTGATAGGAATCGGTCTCAAAAGACTACCTCCTTGTTGCTTTTGCAGCTAAAAACAACCCATAGAGGCTTCATAAATATTTAGTGGCCCAAATAATTTCCTGAAGTACCACCTCAGTGAAGATTTTGGGGAGTTAGTCTAGCTTGATTCCTCTGACAAGGACGCTGAATATATTCTGAATAAACACAGAATCAAGCAGACCTTAATATGGCAACACAGTCTTAATGATCATTGAAAGAGAGGATTAAGTAGCATAAAATGCATGAATCTCAGTAGTTTATATAATAGGAATTAAGGTATTGCAGATTAAACAGAGCAAATCTACCAACACTTTCTGCTCTTTACTTTCAGAACTTTTTCCAGCTTCGGCATCTACAGGCTGGCTGACTTTCTGCTCTGTGTAGTAAGAAGCAACACGTTCAGGTCTATTTCTTTTTCAACAAAAATCTTACTGAAGACATCTTCTATTACAAACTGCTCTGCTTGCCAGCAACATGCTGGATAACCCCCATGAGCTACAAGGCTGAAAACGTCCACGCAGAACAGATTCAGTCTAACAGCACTTTATAGGGATCATAAATTACAAATGTATGAAGAGCTTTCAGAAAGGCCTGTGAAGTGTGAGCCGATAAAACATTAATGGCCACAGCGAGGCAACTAACAGACGTGTGACGTCCACAGAAAGCTTATATAGGTGATAAATTAATACTTTTAATGACGATTGTGTGAATGAGATTGTGTGGGATTGATGTCCTGGTTTCCTGCTTTGGTGCATATGGCTGCTTGCTGCAGCATGCAATTAGGAAATCAATGCACTGGGGCAATAAGTAAAAAACAAAGCAAACAAATAAACGGAGAACTGGGATCCACACTGTATTAACATCTAGTTCCCAGCTGTCGAGTCATAAGTACACCTGACAAATGCAGACACAATCCCTGCACATTTCCAGTCAGATTCAGGAACATTTTCACTTTCATTTTGTTACAGACTTTTCTTTGTTCCTACATGTCAAGTCAGAGTTAAAACTAAAGCGGCACCTTTAATTTGCTTGTAATAGCTTACAGTTTGTGGATTTAGCCAAAAAGCAATGCTGCAAAGAAGTTATTGGACCAGTTGTTGTTGACTCATTTAAATGCCATCAGCAAGATTTGTGATGGTTTATAGTACTTGCATATCACCGTAACAAGTGGATAAAGCATGGTATACACTGAAAAATGTATACACATTTTCACCTGAAAGACATTAAAAATTGAGTATTTGTTGGATTTAATAATTTCCAAATGATCTGTATTGTGACTACACATCTATAGTAACTAAGCTAGCAAGATTACACAACAGTGTTAAACAGTCTAAGACATGACCAGGGCCAGGCGCCAGAAACATGGCTGCAACTTAATGACATGTTTCAATATGAACATAAAAAAAAGGCTAAAAATTAACATGACAGTAACTTGAGAAAGTTAGGATGGAAGGTGATGAATCTTTGATCAGGCCCTGTGGGCTTTATGAACACTCTACTTCCTGAACTTAGGACAGTTCCTTTGCTTCCTGTCCTTCATTACTGGATGAACTGATTAATCATCAGTTGTGCATAAAGCCCATTTTGAGTCACGGCACAGTAAGAAGAGTGCTGCAATGGGCAACCATCATTATAAATGAGATAGTTGAAGCCTTCTAGATTGAAGATGGTCAAAAAAACTGTGTCAAAGAGTTACTGCTTTATTTAATTAGGATTTTTTTCTATCACAATTTATCATTCTTAGATGTTGTAGCTTCTTTAGCATGTTCAAAGCAAGAGGCACTATTTAACTATTTAACACACTGAAATATACAGAATATTTTCCCACTGCTTGTAACAGTACGCTAGATCGGATTTCACCAGATTCTCATTTAATGCAGCCTTTTATGACAATAATTTAGCCTATATCCTGTTCATCCTTTTAGATTATTTTGGATAACTGATGATTCTCTACACAAAACCTATTTTGTAGTTTCCATCTGTCTTTTTTTAAAGCACTTTCAGAGTATTTTTAGGGCTGTGAATTATAGTAAGATAAAAAAAATGTCAAGTCTACTTCCTCAACAAGCCTCTAACTGTGCAGTCAATGTAATAGAAGGAACCTTCCTATTATTGATTTTTCTCACTTGAGTGCCCAGGTAAAGCTGAAAACAGACTAAATGAAAATGTTGTTAGCCTTTGGGCCTTTTACAGTACCTGCCAAACAGTTGCAAAAATGCTGACTTCTGCATTGTGTTGCAGAGACCCACAGGCAAACAATGAAACAAACATGAAGCCACAACTCCCTAAAGATGATATAGTGAGAGCATTCATAACTACAGAGCTCCATCAAGGAACTCATTTCCACTTATATTGTGATTTTGTTTCCATGTTTTTGTCCAACATTTATTTTATGTGTATATATACATATTGTTGGATTCCTATTATTGTAGACAATAATGAATCCACAGTGTCTGCTATATTGTGATGTTCAATGTACCTTTCTATCTTTATTTGTTCATTTTGTAATGATGCAATTATAAAAAAAACATATATTCCATATAAAAAATATAACTCCATATATATGCAAATGAGAATCTGTGGATTTGAATCCTACCAACACATTAGCTGTTTTCGAATGTGCACCCTATGCCCTAAATAGTGCACATAGTGTGAGGGTGTCTGAATGTAGTTTGAGAAAAAAGTAGTGTACTCAAAATTACCCACAATGCATCTTGAAAAGTACTGGGCATTGGTGGTCACTTGATAGATTAATATAGACCACAATGCATTGTGGGCAGAAGCTTACAAGACAGACATAACACAAATAAAAAAAAAGGTTAACAAACAACTATAGATAATTAAATCTTATTCTGTCTTCTTTAAGTTGATATGAAGAAATGAAATATAACCCAAGAAAATAACTATTTCACACAACTTTGGATTGGATTTGGAATAGCATGTTCAATAGCGCTATGGTCGCTATAGTAACAGCTGGTGGTCACATGATGTCAACAGCGAGAAAATAGTGAGCTGTGTGTCCGAACTGCCCACGGTGCTGTGTAGTGTAGCACATAGTGACTGAGGTGTTAGGGACTGAGGTGCACATCCATGCACATCCATTGACTCACTTTATTAACACATTCTCATCACAGTTCCTAAAATAACTCAATTTCTGATACTATTAAATCATTATTTATCTGAATACAGTAAGAGAAAGCTGTGACACCTCCTATATTTTTTCCAGGATGTTTTACACACTGGAACAACAGAAGAAAATGGGAATTTTGCTGCCTGTGCATGTTATGAGCTGTAGCTGGGCAGAATGGTGAACAAATTTTCAAGGATGAATTACATGAAAGAGACAGCTGAAACTGCAGGTTAGAACTCCTACATTTTAGTTTTACAGCTTGATTTATGCATCAATACAGACAGGTTTTACTAAATAGATATATTTTTTGTAATGAAAGTTAGCATTAATGTGGATGCACAGACATGTGTCACCATGTTATGTGCACTTATCTACCTCTGTAGAGGAGCCTAACTCAAGGAAAAACTTTTAATACTTACGTTTGATTGTCCACTCCTGCCCTTCTCTACACCATTACTGAAGCCGGCTTTTAAAAAAAAGGAGACTCGTGGATGCCTGCAGGCTATGTAAATATTTATTTTACTCTTAGATTAATCATATTATTACTTTTAGCTTAGCTTCTATTCATCTCATCACTTTGTGTCTTGTGCCTTTTTTAGGCCTCTACTTGAAAAAGTTATAGAAGAGATAAAAAAAAAAAAAAAAAATTTTGGACATGATTTCTCTTTGGATTTAATGGTAAAATGTGTCCAAGCTCTTAACTGTTAGTCAATAACCTAAAAACAGATCCAATTATTTCAGGATAAGTATGAATATTCTTTTGGATTATGCAGCTGTTTCTTTCAATCTTAATCAAATCCTATTGTTATAAGTAAGCATTATCTCAGCAAAGGACAGCTTTGATACACTGAAGTGAACAGAGAAGTAAAAGCAGTTTCTATCTGGGCAGTTCAGGTAAGGTGTCCAAAATGGCCATTGTGGTAGTTCTGCATGATCGGGCATCATCTGTTTACAAGAGGGCAGCATGGTGGAACAGTGGTTGGCACTGTGGCCGCACAGTAAGACGGTTGCTGGTTTGAGCCTAGGCTGGGGAGGTTTGTCCAGTGGCCTTTCTGTGTGGAGTTTGCATGTTCACGTATGTGTAGGTTCTCTGGGTACTCCAGCTTCATCCCACCCTCATGCATGTTAGGTTAATAGCTATGGTTAGTTAAATCTGGGGAAAAAAAGGCAGATTTTCCTGAAACAATTACAGCGGTTATTGTTGTGTGTGTGTGTGTTTGTGTTTGTTTTTAAAAATTGGACTAGAAATTCCCTTTGGCCATTTTAAATATCAATTGACTACAAAATCCTTAAAAGGCATTTTACAAAAAATACTGTTATGTTACTTTTTATAATTTACTGCATGACTTGATTGGTAGTGATTTATATAAAGTCTTATAATTGTTTTTTTAAAAGGCAACATATTAGCGTTTACATTTGTTCAGTTATTGAATGACTGGATAAACAAGATTTTCTTCAAAGATGTATGGCTCATTATTTTGCTTTTGCCTGTCTTTCTTATTATTTTCACGCATTGCTTGAAAAGAAAAATTGCTCCTCATTTCTTCCATCCCAGTGTTAAATATTGATGGTGCTCCTTGGGGTTCACCTCTCTAGATTACACTGACATTAGAGCAGCAGGTGGCAAAGCTGCTTTCCATTAATAACAAACACCTCCCTGGGCAATCTGAACACCCACCCAATATATTTAATTTGGTTTCACTCATAAAGAGCATGACTTGTTTATGACTCTACTGGAATAATCTTCATCTAAAGAATCCAATAAATAACAATGACAAAGAAGAATAGCTACCTTAAAGAAATGGTCAAATAAAACTGCATTCATTCACTTGTGTGTACTTTTTCTAGTAGTGTTTTATCATTTGAATAATCTTAATTTAATTCACCGATCAAGCTTTTAAAAAACATCAATGCCACTTCCTGGCATAATTAGGGTTTGGCACTTTAATTGCACACACTAAGAAAACAGCAGGCAAGAGGACAATCTGACAGGCAGGAGAATGTATGTAATGGAAATATCAGTCAGCCATTCCTCTGCTAAAAAGTCTTAAACCTGACCATGAGTGAAAGACAGACCATGTACTGTCTGTGACATCCACCATGACATGACCTGCATCAAAGAGGAAAGGGAGCTTTTAGAGGAGAGGATCCAATCATCAAATCAAAGCTTAATTTCTGTGATGTTCCACCTCCTCTTGCTGCCTCTATCTTATTTCCCTCGATGAATGAAAACTCTTTAAAATGTGCAGAAACTTCAACAGAAACCTATCATGCTTATCTTCACAGTTTTAATCACTCTAATACTTCCAAAGCCAACATCCAAACTCAAAACTTGATTTGTATTTTTGTCAGAAGCAGCAGTTTAGATATTTAAACCCAAGGAAAACGGAGCAGACAATAGGAACTAAGATAAATATCTTATAATTTAATTTAGAATATAAATGGCTAGAGATAAAATAATTTAACAAAACAATTTCAGTTTTACTCACACACATTAAAAACATTGTTTTCACTATAAAAATCACGGCAGCAAATTTCTTTCTCTCCCAACTCATTAGGTGGAATTTGATGCGATGTGCAAAAAGCTGCCCTATTTTTTTTAAAACAAAAGGCCACATATTTCAAAATACTAAAACATTACTATCTAAAGTATTCAAATAAACTTCAACAGTTTTTGTCTCCAACAGAAAACAGTAATGTTGTATGACTAACATCTACTTGTTGCATGAGTCACTCTCACCAAACCATCTGAAGATGATGAGTTCATGTTCATCAGAAAAAAGCCACTTGTTGCCATTATAGACACTTAAGCAAAGATATTATGCAACAACATATTATGGTGAAAATCTTCTTTGCATCGTGTCAGTTATGATTGCACTGAAAACAAGGGCAGTCAATTTGTGTTGAGGGCTAACACACACACACACACACAGTACACAGTAAGATAAAAGCATGGTGATTCATAACATGGTTGTCATCATTTAATCTATTTCAGGACCCCATCACTGGACTGGTTGATGACTCAACAGTGCAAAGGATGATGGCTCAGTCACTGAACATGATTCGTAAGTCCGAGTTGAATCCCACACAACTCAGCAGTTAGTGGATAATTTCATTTTTATCAAAATAATTCATGATTTTTTTGCAGCTCATTGCTTAACAATGTCAAATAAATCTAGGAGAACATGTACTGTTCTTAGATGGTCTAACAGCAGTGAAAAACATCAGCTGAAAATAAAGAGTACGGACCTTGAATTTATGATAATTGCCCCTGTCTGAGACCTTTTCAGTTTACATAGATTCCCTGAGCTAGCAGAAGACGTGGATGTATGATAGAAGAGACTCAAGCATATGAACAATGAATTATTGTTAATCAATCACCTAAGTGATTGATTAAATACTTATGCACAGAAAATGCTAAAAATGTAATGTTTTAGGATAACAGATGTACAGTGACTGACTATAAAGAAACAATCAAGATAGTACAGTAATGTGTTACAGTGGTGGGATGTCAAGAATATATATTAATATGTTAATAATAGAGATACATTTCTTTCTTTTTTTTTTTTTTACTTTGACATGCAGTTTTTTTTACATGCTAATGTTTTCTGCAGTAGTCCAGTCATTAACAAAATGGACTATTTAATACACTTCAAGTTAATGTACCAACAGAGCTATCATCAGTGCTGGCCACAGTGTTTTGGTCTCTGATGTACTGGAGTACCCTGTTTACTAGAGACTGATCAAACCACAATGAAAACAATTGTGATGAATCACACAACATTGCAGGAAGACTAGCTCAGGATTATAGTGGTCAGAGGTGAGACATGAACTTGATATCTACAGTTCTACTTTCAACAATCATGACAAAACAGTCATCTTATGGACTGTGGTTACGTCCATTAACAGTAAGCATTTCAAATCCAGTGTATTCCTGTTTTATGATAGCAACTGTATTATTATTGATGATGCTCAAAAATAATATCCAGCAGGATTTGCATCTCTCCTTTGTTACTGGTCAAGGGCACTTTAAATGTTCCTCTCCTGTCTCTTGGGGATGAGTGGGTGCATCATTCTAGCAGAGGAAGATTCTGAACGTCTTCACCTCCTCACTGTATTTTCAGACACTTAACCTCTGTGTCTTGTTCCTGCGCCAACTAGAGCAGAAAATGTACAACCGATTTAACCTCTCAACCTCACTCTGAAATCCTCTTTCTGAATTTCTTTGTGTCATTTATTTGCTGTCTAAAAAAGGAGGAACTATTGTGTACATGAACACACACACACACACATACACACACTTAACATTATCTTAAGGCCTAATTCCACAATACTATACATTTTTTATCAAATGAAATATTTTTATTCAAGTATTCTTCTGTTTATGGATAAGTAAAGGGAAATGTATACAGTACACCAATCATTGGTAACAACTAATGCAAAAAACTGAGCTGGCCAGCTAAGGCAATGAGACAACTTGAACTGATGTCTAATCACACTTGTAGCCTGTAGTAGAGCATCCTGGCTGAGTTTAGAAGTAAATGGATGTTCACATTTCACTACAGAATGGCTGCTTTTTTTCAAAATTAGAATAGTTTTGATTGATTTTCACATAATATATATATAAAAAAAATTTGAGCAGAAAATCGCAGGCTCCCGCAAAGTTTATGATTTGGATGTAGAACGGGTATGTAGTCCGTACATGGATATGGATTAGGGCTGCTGAAAGTTAACGGTTCAAGTTATCAGCAAGTACAAATATATCCCTGCCCTACAGAACAGTGTTTACAAATAGCCAATGAATTGACAGGGATGTTAAGGCAAAACTTAAAATGCAACAAAGTATATGAAAATGAAATACATAACAGAAACAAAAACATAAACCCGAAGAGAAAGTAAATAAAAAAAAGACAAGACAAACCCAGCCACCCCTTGCCACAGCCAGAGTCTGTATTTGTTCCACCACACCTAGGACCCGGATTTATATTATGCAACATGCCGCCAGGTTGCTATAACTGTAAATCATTTTGAGCCTGAAATGTACGCAGAAAGGGACACCATACTTTTACAAAGGTGCCAAGGGATTGTTTCTGTGAAAATCTTATTTTTTCCAGTGTTAGACAGGACATGACATCTTGCAGCCATTGTGAATGAGGTGGAGGGGAGGTGTCTTTCCATCTAAGTCCTTCGATTATGTACTGAAAACATGTCCCCAATAGCTACTCAACTGTGGGCAGGACCAGAACATGTGGCTGAGAATGGCCTCCACAGTGTTACATCTCAAGTATAGTGTGCTAATTTCAATGTACATAGATGACAGCTTGACCTTAGAAGTGTGAGCCCGGTGGACAACTTTGAACTGAATTAACCAGTGGTGAGCCCAGAGGGAAGTGGAGTCAACCAATCTAAGAGCAGATTCCCAGACCAGTTATGGTGAGACCCAAGTCGTCCTCCCAGGCTTTCTTGAATCTGTCCACTGAAGGACTGGTAAGATCTAGCATGATGTTCTATAATTTAGAAAATAAGGCCTTTAATGAATTGATTTAGATAAAAGAATTTTGTCCACTGTGGTAGTCTCTGTGGTAGCTGAAAGTTTAGGCAATTGAGATTTAAGAAAATGTTGAATCACATTCAGAATGGATGCTCTGTTTTTTCAAAGCATGCTGTGTAAAATGTAAAAAAATCACTAACAAGGTTAAAATGCATCCATGTCTGATCATCACTTTAAAATCAGACAAAATGTTAAATGAGGAGTCAGTGTTTGGCTGATTTGTGGTGGGGGGGGGGGGGGGGGGGGGGGGGGGGGGGGGGGGGGGGGGGGGGGGGGGGGGGGGGGGGGGGGGGGG
>JBAMIG010000022.1:11054681-11072017 GCA_037177335.1 Kiunga ballochi
AATCAATCAATCAATCAATCAATCAATCAATCAATCAATCAATCAATCAATCAATCAATCAATCAATCAATCAAACTATACTTATAAAGCACCTTTCATTGAAAAATGTAGCTCAAATTGCTTTACAGTGTATTAAAACATTAAAAACAAATGTTGCACATCTGCACCCCCATCATTCATTAACACTAACTCACACACGTACCCACGCATTTGTACCCCCAACACACTTGTTATACACAAATGTAATTGGCGTGGGAATGTAGATTAGATACAGATGGACAAGCAGAGAAAGCATGTACATATCTAATATAACTTGTCATTTCTAGACTCAAAGAACTATACCTAATATCTGTATTGTACCTGCAGGAGTTTATATTATTTTAAGGGACCTGTTCACACTGGATTAAAATCCAACTCATATCTTTGTGCATCTTTCTGTTCATGTTATTTTATGCCATATTATTACCGTTTTCTTTAGCTTTCCACAGAATGCAGTATCTGAATTGAAGCATGAACAGAGCTCATCCTCAAATTTCTGATCAGTCTGCCCAAAGTGGCCTTCACTGAAATTCAAAACAGGGATTTAGCTGTATCACGGAAAGAGGCAGTGTGTGGAAAGCAGAAAACCATGTTCATCTTTTCCTGGGAAGCCTTCGACCCCACTAATGAGTCAGTTAAGTCCAGAATATGGTGGCTGGCAGCCACTAAGAGAATCCAAGCAACCCGCGTTTTGCCTTGTGACAAGCTCAGCATTAGATTCTGTTTGCATCAAGGTCCTTTCAAAGCTCAGACACCAGACACAGCAGACCTAGCCAATTTGGGAAACAAAGCACATGAAATACCACTTCAAATTCTTCCCTTGGGGGAGAGACGGGGTCAGAAGAGACAAAGGAAGAGGGAAGAAGGACAAAGGAGAAAGAAAGAGAAGGAAATGGTGGATGTAAGTGGAAGCACATTGACAAGCTGTAGACAGCAGACACTTTTCTGCATGTGTAATGCCCAACAGAGCTTCCGATGTTTAGGAGGGCTCTGCTAAAAATACTGCTGACTGATAATACACTTGTGCTCTCAAACTCCACTTCACAAGTTTTTGTAACAAGCTGTCATCAGTAATTATGTCATTTTTTAGATTTTGAGGACAATAATAACTCCTGTAACTCATAAGCGGCAATAGTTTGGCATCTGTTTTTTTTTTGCTTATATTCTTTTTAATCTCTTTAAGTGATTTAGAGCATATTTATACTGCTAGTTTAAAACCATATATACAGGTATAACTTATACATGACGGTGTCAGGGGGAATCCATTAAAGCTGTGCCTTTATTCCATTTAAAAGAACATCAGTGATGCTCGGGCTCCTTCTGACACCTTCTCACCTTCTTCTTATCCTGCTTAATTCAATCAAGGGTCTCAGGAAGCTGGAGCCTATCCCGGCCTTCTCAGAAGGTTTTCCCCTTTCATTTATCTTGAACAAGTCAACATCTATTTTTTTCTTTTTTTGCCTTGACAGTCAGAGTGAAAATGGACGGCGCAGCATAGAGGAAGCATCACAGCAAAATAATTGGAGATTTAATTTCTCAAGGAATGTCCAGGTGGTGGATTGAAATGAAATCAAACATGAACCATTTGGATGCAGTAAATAAATGCAATTAGTTATACCCCACCACACACACACATACACACACACACACACACACAAACAAAAAGGGAGCTAATCAAATCAAATCTGAGCCAAACTCAATGTAATATAAGTATAAAGTCTTCCAGGAATAGATGATAAATCAAACGCAACTATGATTGAAATGAGTCTGTGTCCACTGGGGAAAAAAGTCAAGTAAAATCAACTTCTGGCATTCACATTGGACGTGAAGGGGAAACTGTTCCTATGGTGAGTGGACCAAGTATGACATACTGATGCTGCTCAGCTGGAGACAAATTATTCAGTTATTTAGAGAAGCAACATGCACCAGGAGATCCATGAACATTGACATCCTGGGGGGAAGGGGGGTCTTTTATCATTAGTTTAACCTGGCAATAATATGTGGGTCAATGGATCTGGTAGAGGCTATCTGTCATTGTTTAGTCAGACTTGGCAGAATACACGCTGGACATGCTTCTCAGAGCATAAGTTATTACTAAACATACTTATTGTCATTAAAACAAAATACATTTTTTATAACAATTATGACAGTTGTCTTAACATTTTCCGGAGAGAAAAAACGTTGCAACTTCGTTTGCATAATTTAAACTTGTATTGTATCACAAGATACCAGTTTGGAGGTAGAAAATGCTGAAATGAGCTGAAGTGTAAGCTGGTTTCCTAAAATCCAAAATATACAAGATATTTAAATAATAACCATCAAAATGTTCTGCTTAAATCTTAAATAAAAGAAGAATAACATTCAGTTCTTTTTTCTATTTGTTTCTACTTGTACTCATTTAAGGGTTAGATTGAAACACTCCCGTTCACATTCACTTACTGCTTTCTTCTGGAGTTATGCACGACCAAGCTGAGTTTTAACAGCGCTAGGGTGTTTTTGCATCTCTCAGCTATTGAAATCATGTTTTGTTGCATGTGTCTTATTGCACATAGAAACTGAGGTGTGTCTCAAGGTCACATTTTCACATGCTGTGTGGTCCTGCCTCAAGAGGTGAGGAGAAGAAGAACCTCACCCTTTATAAACAGAACTGGAGAGCGTATTTTCTCCAATCTCTGTGGAGGGCTGATCTGATTTTTCCCAGAGAATGATTCAGTACAGAGTGATCGAGAGAAAAAAGGCCAGAAAAATGGCCCCAACTCTGTCAGAGCTGAGGGAGCCAATAGCATGCCAGAAATTCCCAAGAAGGTGGGTTTCACAGAGGAGATTAGTCAGCAAAGATGATGAGCAAGCTTGAAGCCACTTTGGTAACAGTCAGATGATTTCACAAGGTAAACAGAGGAATGATGTGAGGTCTGAGAGTGATAGGAGTGTGATGGAAAGAAAAACACCCAAACAGCTCTGAGAGCAGGGACAAGGTGGAAAAATCCTCTACATCCTCTTCTTCTTTTCCATTAAATAAATTATATCAGCCTCCCCCCTTCTGGTCTGTGGGTCTCCTTAGTGCACATGTTCGCTCTGTGGGCAGAGTGAACATGTGCACTGTTCCTCACTGACAGGTGCACTATCTTGCTTTTATGAGTAGGGTGAAGTTCTTGCTTGCTCTTCTATAACAGATACAAAATATGAGTGCATTACAAAATGTAGTTTTTAAAGACAACATTAAATTGAGTCAAATCATAGGAAAAAAAATTCTTAGCCCTAATTGAAAGACTTGAACTTGTTGAGACAAGTCATGAGATCAAGGTATTCTTAATGCTTTAGGAAAAGACAACTGACAGCACTTACACTTGCCTGCATTGTGTGTTTTCTCTGTTCAAGTCCACAGCTGCTCCCCATGTTGACTCCAAACAATACTTTGCAAAGTGAAAGTTGGCACAATTTTTATATTTGTTCTATATAAACATGGACAACACAGTATAAAAAATCAAACCAATCAAAAGCAAACGTGGATCATTGCAATATGAAGACTGGATGCTGACTGATTCAGAGTCTGACTCTGGATATTGTTTCTGCAAAGAACTATGGCCTGCATTGGAGAAACAACTGAAACTCTTCCTAAACATGTACTTATTTGACTCAATGAAAGAGCTTCCTTAACAAAAGCAACTTAACCCGAACTTCAAGACTTCCTTACAGACATTTTTAAAATTGATATAAGTTGTGCTGTATGATGAAAGATATTTAGGCATTACAAAAAAAGCCAAATACAATTTAGCTTTTACATTTACATGTATAACTAAAAACTAAGCAATATTCTATAATATATTGTCTTTTAGGTCAACCACAGCAAGAAACATTTCCTCTAGGAGAATAACATCTAACCAACATCATTTACAGCTTGAAAGTTTAGCTATTTGAATGAAACAGACATTAGACAGACCACTTAATGCTTCTTGAGTCCTAAGAAAACTAAAGAATTTTCTGCTTTTGCCTTTTTTCTCCACTTTAAATAGCCTGTAATTACTTTCAGTCTCAACGAATCAGTTCTGCTTTTTACAGTTGTTAAGACTTAAGGGAAATTATATTCCTGGCACTTGTTGCACAAGCTCTGGTCCACACAAGTCTGACTGAAAAACATCGCCAACACCAGCTCTCTTAGTGTTTGGCAGGCAAAAGCATGCAGCCAAAGCAGAAAAACCATAAGAATTATTCAATAAGAAAACAGAAAAATACTAAAAAAAAACAAAACTCAGACATGCTGTCTGTCTGCTTTGTTATTTGAATCTGAAATGGGCAGTTCAATGTGACACTGGTTACTGGGAGAGTGGAATAGAATAGCATCTTAATGATGAAGGTAAATGGAAGAAACATAGTGATCGTGATCATGACCAGGTGGAACAACTGAAAAGGGCTAAATTAAATAAAGAATACCCAAACATTAAACTTATTTCTGATATATATATATATATATATATATGCCTGTAGTGTATCTGATGTTAAACTTGCAACCCAAGTCCAAATGAAAGAAAGGTGCTTTCTGCTTAGTTCCTTTGAGTTGCACTGATCAGTTTAGAATTTTAAATACTAAAAAATCATGATTAAACCACTCCCAGGTCTAACCTCTGAGCCTCCATAACTCTGCTCAGAAACTGTACTTTAATGCAAATGTTCAGCTTTGCATGTTATTTTGTATTCAAATATTACCATGTTGCCATGACAGCTGGAAAGTGCATGTGTATGATGATGGATGTCAAAAAAGAAAGAGTGACAGCTTTGAATAACCAAATAAGTTCAGTTTACCTCTGTATATTTTCCATATTGCCCAGGCCTTTTTTCAATGCAAAGTGGCCCCCATGGAGTGATGCCTATCGGTTACATGTTACTGTGAGTTCCAAAAAATAGGGAAATGAATGGTGCAAATAACAGTTAACTGGCACTGGTTAGGATGGTTTACTTCCCTGTTCTGCTGGATTTTTATTTGGTTGTTTGCATGTCAAAAGAATGTACTACAAATACGGCATGGCTGCAAAATTTCTATAAAATGGAAACTTGTTGCTTTCTCTCCCTTTCGCCCTCTCAGACACCCACTAAAAATTATAGTCTCTCTTGTTTGTGTTGTCTTCTAAACACAAAATCCTTGAGGATCCGCTCTCCCTAACCCAAAGCCCCCTAGTAGTGTCCCAGGGAGGTGAAACCAAAACCATAGTCGAGAGAGCTCTCTCAACTCCTCAAGCTCTCAACACATCCTCAGCACTACCCTTTGAAAATAAACCACACCGGCAAGCCCCCGTCTCATACTCTCTCCTCATATGTGAGCACACATGCTCCACACTCCACTGGGAGCTCTTTGGAGACTTCCCTACTGCTGTTCCAGGAAGCAGATGTGAGAATGGCGGCAATCAGGCGTGATGCTTCACTTGGCAATGTGGAGACCATTACACTCATTGTCAAGATATGGAGGAAAACTGGAGCATCCTATGCAATTTCCCCAGCCTTGGTTAACATAATACAGCTCTAGACTAAAGCATCTGATCAGAGTGAACATGTGGCTTCATTTTATTTAACTTCAGAAACGTTTGCTAGCCATATTTACAAGACCTGAACAAATTCAACATGACAAATGAACTGATGGAAATGACAGTGATGGGATTGTAATTGATCACAAAAAAGACCCTTAAACAATAACTTCCACACACCCACGAATGAGCACAGTGTTGATGAAATATTTAATGATTTGATATAAACCAGTGACATGATCATGCAGCTTCCCACACTTTTAAACGTGGAGACTCGCAGCACCAGATGGCTAAAAGTCTGCATTTACAGACATCCACCTTCATATGACAATTGCTCCCACACAAAAACTGTTTTCTGAGCATGTAAGATCCCAAAAATGATCCAAAAATGTGTTGTTTTTTCTTTATCACCTGAACAAATAACACAATGACAAAAAAAAACTGGAATGCATAAAGAATTAAACAGTTTTCCCCTTGTAATGAAAAGACCTTAAGAAGCCAGCATGATGCATTTGTATATATACAGTATATCATAATGGAGCTAATATCATGTCAATGAATAACACGTATACATCAAGGTATGTTGGAAGATAGTTGATTCATAAAGTCACGCTCATTCAGACACAATCACATGTGACTGAAGGGGATCTTTGTGTCGTACTATCACATATAACTTCTCATTTTCTTTTTTCCCAAGAGATTAAAGCTTTATTTAAATGGAAACTATGCTCTAAAACTAATAATATGCCACGTTATAATCAAATCACATCAATATTTATTTATTGGGCACTTTTCTTATATTTAAAACATCACACAAATTGGTTTACACATTAACCTTCCCACCCCCCTACCCGTCACTTTATGTCCAGTGCACATACAAACATACAGATACACAAGCACAGATTTTATCTATGCTATCTATATATTTAAAAACAAATAAACAAAAAAACCTTGTGGCTGAATACAGAGGATCTAAACTGAGGAAACACCATCTTAAGGGGTCGCCTGCACCAGACGCCACCCATGACCCAAGGCCAGGACATCCTCACCCAGGCAGCAACCTCTCTGAAGGTTAGCAAGAGGCCCGTGGCTGTAAAGCATTGCCACTGACCCCCATCCCCTCAGATCAAGCAGATGCCCTTTGTAAGGCAGACTTGGCTAGAAGCAATAGTAACCCCTCGTGCAATTCAATTCAATTTTATTTATATAGCCCAGTATCACAACAAAGTTGGCTCAATGGGCTTCACACATACAGGTAATCAAACTACATCACACATAACACACAATAAACATGACTACACTAAACTAAGCAGACCCAGGACAACCCTGTCCTTAGACCCTCCTTCTCGGTAAGGTAAAACTCCCAAAAACCCAGTTGTGGGGACGACTCCCAGTGAGGAACACTGGAGATGTAGTATAAAACATAAAACAAAGAATATAAAAACAAAACTAAATAAGTGAATAAAAACAGTAAAAGAAAATAGTAAAACACTCGTTAAAAGTCAGATGAAATAGGTTGGTGTCTCTGCAGCCCTAGATTCCTCCTGCAGGTTGTTCCACAGACGAGGGCACTCAGGGTTCACAGAGGCTCTTATAAAGAAACTCTGAAAGATAATAAGGTGGAAGACCGTTAAGACATTAAAAAACATTAAAAGAGCCTTAAAATCAATCCTAAACACACAGGGTAATGCAGCAATCTTTAAATGGGTGTAATACGTGACTGCCTTCATCAGCACACGTGCTACTAAATTACAGTGATCAATACAACTAGAGATAAAAACAGGCATTAGAGTATCTGTGTTAGGCTGGGACACAAAGGGATAGAAGAATCCAGTTTTTTTTTTTATCTGTTTAAAATATAAAACTAAGCATTACCACTGACTCAGAACTCAGAGTCAATAATAACATCCAGATTTTTTAACTGATTTGATGGATTGAAATTGAATGTTTCTGGTTTTGAAAATAGTTTCTCTCCCTGAGCTCGAGGATCAATAATTAAAAGCTCAGTCTTTTTCTGGCTGAGCTGTAAGAAATGTTCTGCTATCCAGGATTTAACATCGGAAATACAATTGACACAGTTTACAATGGGTCCTGTGTCATCAGGAGATATGGATGCGTACATAGTAAAAAACACAAAACAAAACAAAAATATCAGTGCAAGAAGGTAGGTAGGAGGTTTATCAACTATGAAAGCAACAAAATAAAACAATTTATTGATGAACTAATCCTATTTTTATTTAAAATGTATAGACGGCGTATTTAATGTTAAATGTTTGAATAGAAATATAATTCACAAAAGCAAAAGGGACTGAGCACGCCAGACAATCCTATGTCTGGTGCAGCGTTAACAAGTAGTCTATATATTACAAGTCAAGCATAGAGAAATAATTATTTCTAGCTTATATAGCAGTTAATATAAATGCATGTATTTGAACTAGACAGAAGTAGTGTACCAAACAAGGACCCACACACACATGCCACACGCAAAGTCCCGTTTGCTGTAAGGCAACAGAGCTAAACAATAGACCACCATGCAGCCCAATGGAGGGTCAGAGATCATTTTATTAATATGGTGTTTTTGCTGACTGATATTTAGAAAAGTAAGATATGCTGCTGACCAGGTGATGCGTCTTTTAGGAAACATTTTGTACTAGTTTTAGGAAGAATGGTGTTGCAACACATTGCCTCTATGTAAAGTTAGGATGTTTAACTGGCATATCTGGTGTCCCAAACTTATCATGCACTTAAAACTTACAATGAAAACAAAACAAAACAGACTAACAAGCTTGTTAAATCCTTTGTTGGCAAACATTTCACCACATCCATCTTTCTGAAAGTTGTAGTTTTTAAGTTTCAATTGAAATAAGTGAAGGATGATTTCTGATAAAACATAGAAGAAGGTTTTACACCAACGACAGTGATGTCTGAGGGGTAAGAATACAAAGTGTGCAGGACAGTGGGCTCTTTTTGTGAATGCCTCTGTTTATTAAATGACATTCAACCATTTTCATGGAGGGACACAAGAAGTTATTATCAGTGTGACTCCAGAGTGTGGGGGAGGGGAATGTGTGTCAAAATTATTAAATATACAGAAAGACATCATTAGACATGAGACATCATTCTTTATATCATATTTGCATTTTTCCTTTATAAAACCTTTAAGGAAAATGACAACAGAGATAAAAAACATATGCAGGGTTTTGCTAAGGTTTTTCAGTGAGTATATTAGGACATCCATAAAAATACTGATGTTAAAAAGATGCTTGTCTGAAACTAAAATAGGGTGTAGATGGACATAATAAACCAAAGATATGGGTCATTTTTCAGTGTATCTTTAGTTTTTTTTTATCATCAGTGATTTTAATGATAAAAACTAAGAGCAAAGCAAACTTGTAAACCTTTTTTAAAAATCTTTTTGTGCCTCATCCTTCCAGCACCCCACCTCCTGCAGAGAGGATGGTGCAACATTTGATCCATCTCAACAGGAGCAAGAACACTCGCCTGCATGACTTCCTCTCCTTTCTTTCATTCCTTTCCTCTCTCCATCTCCTTCCACCTCTTTCTGAGTTGTACAAAGCCGGATGAGGGTCATCTTACCAATGTCCCCATTGTGATGCAGAAATCCAACATTTTGGCAGCATCCCGACCTGTTAACGTCTTAACTTCACACAGCTGACAGGATCTTCCTCTGCTTTCTACAGCTCTCAGACGGCTGCTGTCATAACTGCTGGAAAAGAAAGGCATTACCTAACATTACTATAAGGCTTAAAAAGCACTTGTTGTATATTGTTAGATTGATTCATACCCATTTTGCTAACTATTCTCGAATATACTTCCACTGCATGAATGATTCTTGTTAAACACACTTATGAGTGGGTAGTAGTTCCACTGCAGCAGTCCTTTGACATCTGCATATTGTTGTGTAGCTGTGTTGTGGGTGTTAACAGTGTTTGTATTTTGACATGTTGTAATGTTTGTGTACACGGTAGTTAGGGTACGAGAGAGCCAAGGATGTGTGTGCGCATGTGTTCATGTGCGTGTCTGTGTGGGGGAGGGAGGCACAGCTCTGCAGCCTGATATTCTGGGAACAGCAGGGTGGCGTTGTTGACCCACCTGCTCCCTTCTCTCTTCAGCTGGATCTAGTCAGATTTCAGCAGCTGCATCCCCTCACAAAGCACCTCTTTGTAATCTTCCCAAGGCACACAAATACAACTGCAACCAGGAGAGGAGAGAGGAAGGCGGAGGGAAGATGGACAGTGAGACAGAAAGGAAGAGAGTGGTAAATGCTCCGCATGGCGTGCACCAGTGTCACACGTCACATGAGTAAAGTTACAGATACCTATATAAAAATGACTCAAAATCATATATATATATATATATATATATAAATAAATAAATTGAATTATTGTTTGAATAATTAATTTAAAAGACAAATGCAAAGCATTCATGCAAATGAAGGCCCTAAAATAAAAAGAAGAGAAAGTAAGAATTTGCCTAATGAACAGAAAGTAACTTGAACAGAAAAGTAGGTCCTGTTTGTTTTCCTTTAGCAAGATTTTCATTTGGCACTCTCTCTTCTAATGGAGCTCACGCCTCTGGAATATGCTGTGTCACATGAATGCCATTTTGTGCTTCACACCACACAAAAAGCACACAGCCTGGTGTCATTTCACCATCTTTTACCACAAGCCCAACAAGCTTTAGTCCTCTGAATTTGCATAGTAAAATGAAACCAAGTTCCCCCCTGTCCTTCCTGTAGTAACTTATCCACGTAGCCTGAACACAGTTGTGTAGGTGGCAGAGGCATTTATTTTCTGTATACCAGTAAATGTCATCATAACTGTCTCATGAGCAGTCCTTAGAAGTCCCAAGTTACTGGGAAGGGTGTGGGTAACACTTTTGTTTTATAAGTAGTAAACAGATTAACTGAAAAAAGTTTCTTTTATATTTAAATAGTTAGAAATAATGATCTTTGAATGTGGAAGCAACTAAACTGGAACAACAGAGAGCAGAGAACAGTGCTTACTATCACACACAAGCTGAGGAAGGTAATCCAAGGTGAGTGTGGTGAGTGGAATCAAATGCTGGTGATCTTCAGCTGACGTGTAATTTCATCTACACAGTGAGCCCTCACAACTGAACAGTCTCCACTGAGTGAAGGTTAAACACATTGAATATTACCAAAGGTGATATGACAGAAAGCAAGGACACAGTTAGTTATGAAGTTGAGTAAAGGGAAAAAAGACTTATGAGAGCAAAATAACCATACAGGTTGTGTGTAAATCCACTGCAAATGTGATGAAATTAAGGACTTTGTTTCTTTGCATGTCTGAATCAGCCAGAAAAACAGTTGGAATTGGTGAAGTTGCTACAAGGAAATACTCTGGACCCACAGTGAGTGGAAACGGTTAGCAATTGCTTCCTTCTTTTCCTGCCTGAGGGCAAGTGATGGGTAGGGCAGTTAAAAAGCATGCAAACATCCAGTATGTCAGGCCAAACAGGAATTTTTAATAGATAGAGCATCATAACAATATGACATTTTAATTACTATCCAGCTTAATAAAAATTAAAACAAACATGCAATACATATATCAGTGTTTTGATGTATATTACATGTTACCTATCAACCCTGCTCTGTAAGAGTCGCAGTCACTTTGAGTTGTGTGGAGTTATTTTTTTCCTTTTAGTTTATTCCAAATATACTTCAACTATTTTTCTGCATCCAGCTCAAATACTGGATGCAAAGTTTTCTGGAAGACACTTTAAATGAGATCATACATGACATGTGCTACACAAGTAATCTTCCTTAAAATCCTTAGAAATGTGAAGTTCCAAGAAAATGCTCTTGAACTTGAATGTTGGATGAAATAGTGCAAACTAGCCAGCTGAGAGCAGTGTCATAATTCACACTCCAAAGAGGCATAATGATTCCATTTGAGCCTTTTTGACACCAGATCTGAGGCTCTGTACTGTGTCAACGTCATGAAAGCATGGTGCTAATCTAATGTAATGTTACAATGGTCTTTTTTTGCTGAGTGAAGTTTCTGAAAGGTGTTTATGGGACAACGATAAGTGTTGACAAGAGGCAATGTGTAAAGCTATATGGAGAATGTGTGGTGTGCTTAACACTGAGAAGTAATGCATTCATAATTAATCAATAGGAGGGAAGTTGTACATCATACACAGCTTGCCCGAGTCGATCCAGCTTCATGACTGAAACCTTATATAATGTAATACAAAGGTCACCAGCATGATCACAACGCCCATTCTCTTCATCTGGCTAGCAGCAGGTGTTCTGATGAGTTTCCATTTAAGGTCAAAGGTCGGCTGGAGACAGACGGACTAAACTAAACAGAGATACTGAAAGTATTGGCAGGTACACAAAAAGCCTGATTGGAGCATATGATCCACTTCACTAATAATCACTTTAATAGCTTTAAAATGCTCCTTTAATATGGGAATTGCCCAGAGGAGATTCAGGTTTTATACTGTGCTCTCATCTCATGTGCTGTGCATTCCCATGTGCTCATTGTGTGTATCTGTTTATGCATGCACATTTGTTCAGTGTTTTTCTTATAAAAGGAGCATAAAACAATTAACAGTGCAAAGCAGTCTTTCTTCTTGTTACAATTATCTGTAACTAAAAACAATGCACAATAATTTTCTCGTACTGTGAGGCCCGATTCCAAAACCAGACAATGCCTTTAAATAGTCCTGGTGTCATGGAGTGGCTTCCCATTTCCTGTAAATTTAAGGGGTGGCCTCTCTGTTCTCCCACCGCTCCTAAGCCCTGTCCTAAATGTTTACGTGCCCCTACAACATTTAATTCAAAGGCAAATTAAGGAGATGATTTATGAGGCTGAAGAAGAAAAAAAAAAGACTAAGCGCACAGCAAACTTTATCCAGAACATGTGCTTTGAAGATGACAAAGAAGAAAGAAAGAGGGATCTTTAGATTGGAAAGTGATAAAAGAAAGATGCATTTCTCTTGAGACAATCTTGGGACATCATAAATCAAAGAAAGACGTATCAGTGTAGAATATCTAAGCATATTTAAATATTCATAACTTAATAAAATAGCATGGAAAGGTCGTTTCCAGCAATCTACATGATATCTATAATACACAACTTACTCTGTACTATTCATATGTGTCTTAAAAGCACCTATATTTTACAAACACATCAAATCTCCCCAAAAACGTATCTT
The DNA here is from genome assembly GCA_037177335.1 of Kiunga ballochi. Taxonomy (NCBI): domain Eukaryota; kingdom Metazoa; phylum Chordata; class Actinopteri; order Atheriniformes; family Pseudomugilidae; genus Kiunga; species Kiunga ballochi. Next base: position 11,067,443 of record JBAMIG010000022.1, read on the forward strand.
TTCTTTTAAATCACAGATTTCCAGTAATGCCTGGGAGAAAACTGACAAAATAGTAAAGGACTAAACATAATCTATCCCAACCTGCAGCAGCCTCTCAAACCCCTCATCTATAATGTCTAACTCGTATAAGAGCATTTAGAACTATGATATGCAAAACCACGGTGCCATGAAGAAAACACAGCAAATAATCTGGAAACACTTGAGCTCTTTTTATACTTCTGACATTAAAATCCGAGTGTGGCCAAGGGCCAAACACACCCAGAGACGTCTTGGACTAATTGTTTCCTTCAGTCTCAAACTCTCCCCCTTCAATCTCTGCAAAACTCCCTTTTGTGAGTCCCTTCCCCTGCACTTTGTCACATCTACTAATAGGTTTAAATGAAACCTGCAATAGGTCCAGTAAACCCCTCATTATGGTGTTTTAATAGAATGAATTTAGAATACTGTGAGGTCAGAGGTCGATGGTAGGTTCTGACATGCAGCAGCTGCCATGAGGTTGGATTGTGATTAAAACCAGTGGAGTCACACATCCTCTGACCCTGCTAAGTGGACAACCTAGGGAAAAAAAGCACTTATCAAAATCAGGAGAAGGTTGATATGAGTGCAGGTGGACACTAGGAGAAGTGTGTGTACTTCTAAAAGAGAGATGACTCCAATGTGTGTGTGAACTTGCCTGGAAATTTGTATTGGCTATTCTCAATTAAACGTGTAACGATGCCCTGTCCTATCGCTGTAGCTTCCCCAAAGCAACAGGATTTTCTCATTAGGGCTGATCCGTCTGAAATCTATATTCCAGTCTGCCACTTGCATTTATTGCAACTGTAAATTCTGCACTAATTGCCTTCCTACAGAGTATGTGAAACCAAAGATAGAAGTGGTCAGGTTGATGTGGTGCAGGGGTGAAATATGGTTTGTTAGCAGCCCAGGAGCTTGATCCACATGTGGTTATGCAGTGGTTGGGATTTTCTGGGTGAGAGGTGGGACGTGCCAGCCTCCACAGTTCACCAAGTTTACGCTGACTCAGTTTGCAATCAGAGAGATTATTTAGCTAAATGAAGGCCTGCTGTTAGGGTTAGGCTTTGGTTAGGGTGCTGTGGTGGCTTTAGAGACAGCTGTTATTCATGTGGAAGATCATCATATAAATTCTGTCAAGCCTCTTGTGGTGCAGATTCTATAAATCATGGAGAAAACTGTGAATTAGAAGGTTTTCTATATGCTTGATGGCTACAGTGCAGACATTTGCAAAAGATGTTTTGTTGCGTATGAGCTTGCCTTTCCAGTGAACCTCTCATCACATTCACAGTGATGCTACACATCTGAAGCTCCTTTTTATAGCGTTCAGTGTTGTGACATTGTGGCTGCTCAACATACTCTGTCCAATAACTTGGATTGTGTGTAGAAATGTGCCTAACTGTATTAAAACACAGAAGCAGAGACCAAAGGGAGTAGCATTCCTGCGGGTGACTGTGTAATTTAATTTTGTATGCACATTAGAAGCCAGAGAGTATAATTTACATGCTGGATAGAAGTGACTTTTGCCCAGGAGAAATGCCGAACATGCTCTGGTAAAGCCTCCCAAAATATCTGAAAATCTTCACCTTGGAAAATTAAAATCTTACTTTAGTCTTAGGGAGTCTTTAGGTGCTCCCCCGTTGCCTTCTTTTTCTAATCAAAACCCCAAGCTCTCAAACATTGGCCAGAGTTCCTCTTTACAAATAGGCATGAAGGCATCCTTTTTTTCCTGTCTCTTCCTGCAAATCTAAAATACTCCACTGTCACTAATGTAGAAAACATTTTGGATTTGTCTTCATTGTGAATCTATCAGCGATAAAATGACTGGAAAAAGCAAACAGATATGTTATGGAGTATTTCAGCTTCTAATAAATGTAAGAGTTTAACTTTGTTAAATGCACACATAAGCAAAATATATGTTGTAGATAAATGCTAGAAGTGCAAAAAGAAAACTGTACAAATATGGCTAACTAATTGGATATATGCTACATTACATTTTATGGCTTGTACAGAAATATAGCTGCATTAAAACACACAATACTCTCTTCTGTACAAATTAGAATGAGAATAAAGCAAGACACATCAGTGCTTGACAGTAGCTGTTGTCCTGTCCTTCACCCTGTACACACATGCACTCTGAACTTGACTCTTGTGTTTTGACAGCAGCTGCTGGAAAGGAAAGTAGCATCAGGTTGACCAAGTGACAGATAAAAAGAGCTTAACACGAAACACAAGACTGGCTGGTTTTAAAGTCACTGCTGTAAGTTTGTTGCACTATGAGATTTATTAATGAAATGACAGGGAAAGGTAGCCTCTTACCTGAGAGTTCAAGCCAACAGGTTTACTGCAGAAAACTGTATGCAGAGGCAGAATCTTCTATTTCCACATTTCAGACATGTCCTCTTCGCTCAGCTACCTGTAGAGTGCAATGAGCGAAGCAAACAGACATCCACCACAAACAAAGCTTGTCTTTTCATGCGGAGGTGATAAAAAAGTCATGCCACATACATGAACAAAGACACCTTTAACAAAGGCAGTGATTCAATCTCACTGCGTATCTCTTCTGCTTCAGTGCCGTAAAAAGACGGCGATGTGGATCCTGACTTCTGCATCGCTAACAGACTGCAAGAAGATCCTTGTGTAGAGTTGGAACTTTTGTCAGAGCGAAAACAAAAAGCCATGGTGGCCATATCCACTTTATTTATTTAATCATTTATTTATTCCACTCCGTACTTTCTGACACAGCCACTGAGTTATACCGCAGGTTTACTTACTAAAGACCATCTTCAGTTCATTTTCTTTGTGTTTCTCTTGTTTAAACTGACATACATGGTCTCTTTATAGCTTGTTCATCTCTGGTGCTCCAGTTGTTGACTCTTCTTGTGTGGAGATGCCTTATGTTGGGATTTTGTACTTGTGTCATTGATGGTCCATAATCTCTAGTAGGGTTTTATATTTTACTATGTGTGGTATTTCTTTCTACTCTTTGTTCTCTGTTTACTTTTCTTTTCTTTAGTGCTTTTTTCTGTCTCCACCATGTCTCTACAGTATAATAGTTAGAGCTTTCTGATGTGGCATTTTGTAAAAACCTGCAGAGCTTTAATTTGTTTCAAGCTGTTTGTTATCTCATACTTCAGAAGCACACATATTACTATTTTCCCATCTACAAAAGCACCACCATGATCTTCCTTTCAGTGACAATTTATTTTGATTATTCAACCTTTTAACACGTAAAGATTTGATACTATTGCACACTTTATGATAGTTAATACGAATGTCCAAATTCTTGAACACACATAATTTTTTGTTATTATTACTAGAAACAAAGCAAATGCATGTATTCATAACATAAAAACCTACTAAAAGACATAACTTAATATGGATATTTTTAGATGTATTTTGCAATAATTTGTTTAGTAACTGTTGTTAATTAACCGCAAATTGAAACTTTAAAAACGTGATAAATAATTACTTCTATATACTTCTTAGGAGCTTTTCTAAATTGTGGTCTGGGTCTCTGTCTCACAGCATGAGCATCTTCCACAGAAACCAAGAAGCTACACGAAAAAGAATAGTATTATAATAATGAAGCCCACATAAAAATCTGGACCAATAAGGAGAAAGAACTGACTGGTTGTAGCCAATCCCAGGCGGAAGGTGGAGTGATGGATTTAAAACTCCAACTCAAGTTGATGTAACATGTAGTGCTTCAGCTCATTGTGAACCGCAACTTTGGCGACCGCTCCCTCAATGACAGCCTAAGAAAGCAAGAAAAACAAACTGGAGAAAAGACGGGCTCGTGCTGACTGAAACGGCTCGAGGAGTTTACTGTGGCGCACCGTGCGTAAAAAGCGCACGGCTGCCAAGCTGAGCGCTTCAATTCAGCGACATTGTTCGATTTTATTCTTAACTTTAAAAAATACCTTTTTGAGGAAGTTTTTCTTTTTTAAAAATCCTTTCCACTGGACCCAGCAAACAATGCTAAAAATGACAGAGGAACATGACAAGTGTGTCAGTGACCAGCCTTGCAGTCCATCGGGTACAAACAGCTCCATGTCCCTCGACGAGTCCGACTCCGATGCTCCGTCCTCACCGACAGGCTCCGATGGTCACGGGTCCTTGCTCTCCGGTTTGAGCAAGAAACTGGACTCCGAGGATGATGAGCGGTTCCCAGCCTGCATACGGGACGCGGTCTCTCAAGTCCTTAAAGGATACGATTGGTCCTTGGTTCCTATGCCAGTGAGAGGGAATGGATCCCTGAAGAATAAACCTCACGTGAAGAGACCCATGAATGCGTTTATGGTCTGGGCGCAAGCAGCCCGCAGAAAGTTAGCGGATCAATATCCACACCTGCACAACGCAGAACTCAGCAAGACCCTGGGGAAACTTTGGCGGTAAGAAATATTTTTATTTGATGGCAAAATAAAAAATGCAAGGGAAGCATCTGTAAAGCCAATAAGGGCTGGTGGTCACAGATTTAATGAAAGGACATAATAATTAAGGCATTAGTGCTGTGGTAATGGCATTAAAATATAGTCTATAATCTATAAAAGAAAGAAATTG
>JBAMIG010000022.1:11076903-11092203 GCA_037177335.1 Kiunga ballochi
TATAAACTGCTTCATTATGGTCCTAAAATGAGGAGTTATTTTTGATCTATATATTATTTGATCAGCCATTAAATATGTGCTTGTGTTCAGGCAAAGTCTTACATACAGAAGCAGTTTCTTAGAGAAGCTGCATGACCCTCGTGTTTGCTTCTGTACCTCCATCCACATCCAAAGCAAACATATCTAGCCAAATTTTAGTAGCTCCATCCAAACAAATGACTTCCCATGACTTGTTTTGTCCTTTTTTCTGACTAAATTAAGGGTTTTGAAAATAGTGTCTCTTGTTGGCATGTCCAGGCCAAGCAAAATAGGGTGGCAGACAGAGCTAACAGCAACTTCCACTGTTACTCATGGATGGGAGAAACAGTTCACTAAGGTTATCTTTTGAGGACGTGGGAGTGAGAGGAACTTGTTTCAAACATGTCTAGGGTTATAAATCCAACAACAAAAGCATTTTATATTAAATGTCTTGAAAGTTTCTTCTGTTTGGGTTTAAAGGACTGAAATATTTCTTTAAAAGACACAGAAGGATTAACAAATAATGCTCTTTGAAAACTGTAGCTGTGAAATAGAAAATATTAACTTTCAACCAGGATTCAAAAGAATTAAAAAAACTATCTATGGGATGTAAATGTTTCCCAAAAGGAGATCTTACTCATTTTTATTGATTGCTGAAAAGATAATGAGGCCCCGGTTTTAAAAAAAATGAAGCGAATAAGTGCCAGGTTGTGTTCTCAACCTGCTAAAGTGGCAGATGGGGAGGGGGGAGAGATTACTGCAAATCTGTCAGGTTAGTTTTACTACTGTTGAAATTCAAAGCAACGCAAGCAAAAGACAAAAACCTTTATGGAACAAAAAGTTCACATTTAGTGAAAAGGAGTCTTTAAACCCTACAAAAAGTGTTTTTTACTTTTACTTTGTTTATTTTGCAAAGTGAGTTGTTGACAGTGATGTGCCTATTCGCAGGTGGAGTAATCTTCAATAAAAAAATGAAGTGAAATAAAAAGAAATGCAGCAACACTTTGACATCTGGTCATGTTCAGTTCCCTGAACAGTTGTCCACAGTCTTTCACTTTATTTTTTCATTCTTTCTCTCCTTTTCACTTTTCTTGGCACGTCTCGATTGTGAATGGGGTGGCAGCATAGCTGCTCATCTTATTTCCACAGCTTTAAGACTTGTTGATTAGTTACCAAGGCTGTGTTTTCATTGTCACAGCTTGTTGCTTTTGTTGAACTGTGGCATTATTCCATAACCACTTACTTTTTGCATGTTTACTTGAAACGAGTTAATACCAACGCGTTCACTTCATGCCTCCCTTCACATTTGAGCAAATTATTGATCATGCTTAAGTAAAAAAAAGATATTTATTTGGTAGATTTTTTTGTTGTTGGCATAGTTTAGTTCAAATACCAATTTAAGATGTGAACACATAAAACCTAATTACAGATAAATAATCTAATTCTGAACGCTTGCGAGAGCGTTTAACTTAATATTTAATCATATTAATGACTCATCTTAAACATTTCTATGTCTGTAATTCTGTGTTGTTATGCCAAGTACAAAATCTCTCTTCTGGTTGATGTAATTAAGGGCACTGAATTAGCGTACTACCCCCTTCACACACTCACATTGTTACCCTGTCCCACAGCCCCAACACCCACACAAGTTGCACTCCTCTGTTACCAATGAGACCGAGCAGAGTCTCAGCCAGCATGTAGAGTTCTGTAAACCCCGGAATGTCGAGTGTGGGAGGCGGATTTGTCGCAAATTGTTCTTTCTACTGATGCTCAGAGCTGCTTGAGGTAGAGATTAAAAGGGGGAAAAGAACATAACAAACAATTTAAAATGAAAAAGGGCTGGGGAAATTAACAACAGGCTGGAGAATCTCAGGTGGAGAAAAAGATAAAAGAATTATTTTCTTTTGCAGAAAATTCAGCAGCTCCAGGCTTTCAAATGTGGCTCAGTGTTAGCACTTTGTGGAAGCACTGAGTTTTGTCGCCCAGCTCAACACCATGATTCACAGACTACAGCAAAGGCCATCAAAAACCATTTACCCTCCTAAGTGCATATACACCCCACAAGCCTGGAGTTTCCTCAGGGCCACATGGTGTAGTGACACGAGGAATGCATTTTAAAGCAATGCCCGAGATCCTGCACTCTTCTGGTTTCAGAGATGTACCAAAGCAGAAAGTACACCGCAACATATTAGGTGACCAATGCAATATTTATTTAATAAGCATAAGATCAGCAACACATGTCCATCCTCTCACACTTGATAGGGCTTGTGGTATGACAAAGAGTAGGGTAGAGAGGGGAAGAGGAAAAAATAGGGAAGAGTTTGTTCTCCCATGTGGTTTTGGCCCATTCTGAGAGGCTTGGAGCCATGCCAGTCTATCCCTGGTTCAGCCTTTGATATAGACGGGATTCATTATGTAACTGAATCTATTGTCAGAGAGTAAAACAATATGGGGCCAGTAAGGAGGAGTGTTGTGAGGACCTAAAAAGCGTGTGAGTGAAAGTGCATTTACACTACCTCCTTACAGCTCATCATAGTCCTAACGGTGTGAACAGCGCTTCAGGCTTTCTCTTTAAATCATGCTACACAGTTTTAGCAGCAGTGATCTCTTAAAAAGCTCACTTTCCACACAGTATCTTTCATACATTCATTCACTTATTCATTTAGGATTCACACACCTGCAAAGAATAAATGTAAGGCCTGATTTGAATTATGGAGATTATTATCAACTTCTGAGAGGTACAAATGGGTCGCATCAAAGAGAATCTCTCCAACATCCTTAAAGCAAGCAGTTTCCCTCATGTGTCCTCAATATTTCAGCCTCAACAGAAAACCCAAAAACTAGATCAGCTGCCATTTGTCAACTGATTATCTCAACAGGAAAGCAACAAACAAAAAGAGTTAAAACAATGTGATACAGCAATTCTCTCATTAGACCTTTTCTTTACTGGGACTGAGGTCGGACCAAGGCTAGGGGAGCTCGGACAAACATTTTAGGAGAAGACAGAGTTTGTTATGGCTAATAAATAGTTATTATCGTCAGCATCTTTGCTGGAAACCAGTATGATTTGACTGAAGCAGAAAGAACTGTGCTAAATGCAAATAAAGGCAGCAAGTTATATTTGGACCAGACAGAGCTGATGGGGATTTGAATGAATGAAAATGAGATCAGCGTGCTTGCTCTTTGAAGGTGAGATATTATGGGCTAAAAGATAAAACATACTTAATCTTTAAAATTGTGCTAGCTTGTTAACAGTGCAACACTCCTAATTTGGTGTTGTGCGATGTCAGTAGTTTGCTGTATGCAAATGATCAAGCATACAAAACACTAATCTTTGCCACAAATAGCCCACAAATATAGGACCAGCGCCAAAGCAGAGCCAGTGGTTTCTGACTTTACTGTTTCTACTTTATAATTTCTAAAGATATTGTTTGGCTCGGTCTTAATCCATCTTTTTTTTTTCCATGCTGAGAGTCAACAGGACAACACTTAGCACTCAGCAACAATTATACCCCTTATTTTTCTCAGAGAAACAACAGCAATGTTTGACAGAATGGTGTTTACTTTTCTGAAGGGCCAGAAATGTGTATCATGGTAGCGTTTACTGTGAACAAGCACTGCCAGAACCACCAGTCTGAACAATCGGCCTGTTATAGGTACAAACTTAACAAAAAGCTGAAATCTAAGGCTATTTTAGCCATCATCACACCATTTGCTAGCTGCGTTTCATAAAAAAAAAAAAAAAACACCACTCAAAAAGATTCAGTTAAACAATTCAGATCTTGCATCCGATGCATTTTGTGCAGAATGCTAAATTCTCTCATGACCAAAGATAAAAGTATCCAACATAAGCATCTCCTCAGTTCTTCAGCCAAGAGCCAAGAGAAATGCTTCATTGTCATATTGCATGCCACTTCCAGTCACATGCCGCAACCAAGCTAGCTGCATCTTTTCAGTAAGAGTTTAAAAAAAGAAGATGAAACTGGACATTTGTCCATGATGTCACATGTAGATGAAGTAATGGATTTTAAAAGCCTTGAACACAAGACACAGTAACAGAAGGGAGACAGAAATGACAGGCAGGAGGAAGGCTTAAATTGTGAAATCCCACTTTTGCCACCAAGATGAGTAATTAATACTTCAATGAACTTGAACTTTGACCCCTTAAAGGCAGGGGTGTATTGCTGTAAAGGGCCACAGTGCAATCTTGCTATTTTTATGGTTTCGTGTAGGTGAAAAAGACTAAAAGGAATACGCTGAAGCTTTCCAATGAAAAAATTATAAATACTGAGACACCAAATAACGCTTAACTCTGACTTCAGACATACATAACCTCATCTAACATACGCATTTATGTTCACACGATACTGAAATCATTTTCTTTTAAAGGAACTACTATTTATTTCCAATGGGCGGCTAATGTTCATCTTTTAACTGTGTGCTTTTTATCCCATTAGCCTATTCTTAACTTTGTCTCTCCTTGTTTTCCTCCTCACAATCTTCATAATCTGTGATGATGACAATTTTTGATAACTCACAGGAAAAAAGCAACTAGACACACACAGCCAGGTAGCTGCCTGTGTTGATGCAGGTCAGAGTGCCGTTTAGGGATTATGTGATCCAATGTGAAATGTGACCTGTAGTTTGGGAGGATTACTTTTTCTTTAAATAAAACAGATCTTTCACTGGTTTGCAGAATGATATCCCTGAGAAGAGGTGCTCTCATTGTTGCAGGGGGAGGTTACTGGAGTTTAAAAGCCCACACAATAATAGCAGCATCACTGGAATAGATTCTCAGAAGTATGAAAAAGAATTACAAAGACTTGAGAAATCTGAATTGTAGGAGAAATGATTTGGCCTTTACTAGTGCTCCTAAACAATGCAGGTCACTTTATGATTTCAGGACATTTTAAATCATGACTGGTGATCCTTAAAATCTAAGTGATGCAAGCAAGTATGAAGGGTCATTGATGCTTCAAGAGCAGCTGTTTTATCACATATGCTTTGTATGGATGCACCTGGTTAGCCTCCAACTAATTTTTGCTTTAATACTCTGTGTTTGTTTTATGATTAAAAACCTTCCTGTATTAGACTCTTATTGGTAATTTTTCTGGTGAAAAATAAAGTGAGTTACTGTGCTTTGTTGTAAAAAAAAAAAAATCCAAATACAATCTAACTTATAACTTACTATGTTTTTCTACATCAGAGTACATTTCATACTGTTTTTTTTTTAAGAATTATTTTTTTCTTTTAAACTAAACTGAGCATATGCAAGTTAAGTATGAGTGTATATGTGTGTTTGTACATTTGTATACGCGTGCACAGTAGATGTAGCTGCTCTCACAGAATGAGACTAATTCCGTGGTGGCAAGACAAGAAGGAGAGCCTGCACATGTGCAAATCTTTCAACTGCGGTTTGCGATGTTTAGTCTTGCTTCATCAGCACTTCTTGAACCCAGTCCAGAAAAGCTTTCAATTGGTTATAATTCCAGATTTCCTCTGGTTCTGAAGCCCGATCACTCTCTCTGTCCAGTGGACTGTCCTGGCATAACTCTGAAATAATAAAATAAAATTAATGCCATCAGTGTGATTTTGATTTCCTCCAAGGTAAAGGACCGTCTTCTGTACCTTAACTTTTTATCCTGAAGGGACTTACCAAATATCACTTGTGATTTTCATTAAGGCACATTGGCCCCTACAACCACAAAGGTATCACTTACTTTTCCTCTCAAACATTGTTACAACCTTCCCCACCTCCTGCTCTCTTGTCCCAAATTCTCCTCTGAAATTTCTCCAGATCACTTGATTTGCTTTCATCGCAGGAAAGTTTAAGGGATTTCCCCTCAGATTTGTGGGCTACAGTCCATCTCTGCAAAAATACAACAGGCAATTAAATAATATCACCAAATTACATCCGACAGGATAGGAAGATGCATGCATATCACATGCTTTTTAAATCAAATACATGAAGCTAATACGTTTAGCTAATACAAGTCTAATTTCAGGAAAGCTGCATTTGGACAAGTTATACTTTGCTTCTTAAAAATGACTCTGCAAAGAATTGTTTGTAAGAGGTTTCTCTGACAATTGTAAGGTTTTCTGCAGCATGTTATATATTTAAGAGGTATTACTCACAAACAAATAGGAGCACAAGTAATTCCTGAAAACCTAAAACATTTACACTTACTCTACAGGATAGGCCAATATTGGTCAGGTGCTGTTAGATGTACTTTGTTAAATGAAATGAATGTGTACATTTTATTTGAACAGCTCGTTTCATGTACTGGAAGTGCCTAACATATTAGCACAAATATCTTTTATCAACTATAAACTTGGAGATGGAGGGGTGATGATTCGGCTTGTTTTGCAGAGACTGGTTGACAGTGAACTGCTCTTTCCATCAAAGTAATGCAAAATAAATCAAATGCCAGGCAGCGAATGCTTGACTGAATCTAGATCGTGTTACAAGACAATGATTCCAAACAAAGTAGAAAATCTACTACAGCAACACAGATAGACAAAACGCTGCAATGACCCAGTCAAGCCACAGCTTTTTTCTCACTTTCATTGTGTGCACCTTCAGCTAATAACACTCTGTGGTCCGACACAGAACAACTGCTCAACACAGTGATAACTTTTGCTTTCTTGGCCCTTGCAGCTGTCAAGTTAGTCAGGTCCCTCGTTCATAACAACAGCTGTTACATGCAGCACCCTCCATGTTGCAAAACACCGTTAAATATAACCCCCTTATAGCTGTTTCCTCTTTGTTTTTACGGTTTCAGCTAAAGCAATTAGCTAAAGCAAAAGATTCAATATTTTCTTTTTCTAATAAACCAATCCCACTCAAATGGGGTCTCTTGCAACAGTTAAACATTCAACACCCACTCTGTCGCCTGTGATCCATCTCACAGAAACTTCCTCTCTGGGCTGCTGGGGAAGTGGACCAAAGTAGAAAATGATCATCTTACAGCCGACCCAGCAAGGGGAATTTGTGTGTCATCTTCACTTTCTCCCGGAAAATATAAGACCCACAGGTGGTTAGAGTTGCTTTGCGGAAAACAAGATTTCCCCTAAAGATGAGGCCCACTTCCACCTGTTCTCCCAGTTACCAGAAAAACCAGTCGAAGCTGAGTAATGTGACCCTCTTTAAACATGTAGATCAAACCTGTTAATCTTTTCGGTTTGTGTAGATCTGCAAGCAAAGTCTGTCAAAAACATGTGTACTTACATGATACGTGTATTTCCATAAAGATGAGTCATGCCATTTAAAAGCTTCAGGACAGCGAGTTAATGCAATCTCAGTGCTCACCACAAGATGGCACTGCAGCATTTTGCATGGACTCATGTTGATTCAGGGGTCTGTTGCCCCACCAAGTGTTAAATAAAACACATTACACAAAAGGTCTGCAAATAACTTTTAGAAGCTTTTTCAGACTTTTAAGACTTTTTCAACATTTATGATTTATGACTAAATGAATTGCAGAAAAATCTATTTTGTTTTGAGATGAAAGCTCAGTTTAAAAGCTGACCTGTAAACTCTGAAGACAAGTTCCAAGTTATTTACCTCCTGGTAGATTCATAACTAACTGCCTAACTAACTAATGTATATAGGAATAAATAAAGAAATTATTATCCAGAATAAATTATTAATTATTATTATTAATAAATTATCAAATAAAATTATTATTTCTTATAATTATGTTATATATAATTAATTATATAAAATTAGCATGATTATAAATTAAATTAATTATTATAACTATCATTTATTAATATCCTATTATCCAGCAGCATTTGCCAAACAATTTAATTAATTCCCTGTGGTATGTAAATTAGAGAAATGATAACGATGGTGCATTAACTTTAATCTTGCCAGACTTAACAGTGACGCGCTGGGAAACATGGAAACTAGTCTTGTTTGCACATTACTACTTAGCTTAGCAACACAAGAACAGTTTTCTTCCAAAAGACCATAAACCTGCTTTGAATTTGAAGGCACAGCTACAGATTTGGGGAATTTCTAAGGGAATAAACACAATAAGCTTTCTAAATGTGTGTTTGGTAGCAGGAAGGATAAAGACAAGTACAATGTTTTAATATGTGTTATATTTGATTAAAAAGTAAATTTCTAGCATAACTGGTACATGTTTATTCTAATCAACACTTTCTTCAAAGTGTAGTATCTAAGGGATTTAAACAATTATTTTGAATAACTAAATAAAATTGCCATAGTGCAAATAAAAGAAATAGGTTTAATTTCAATTCAATAATATAAACCATGTTTTAGTTCTGGCTTGGTTGGTAATTTATTGCACCTAGACTTGCCTTAAGGATTTAATGCTCATATGGACAGTTTAACAGAAAAAAAAAACTGGGTGTTGCTGTTGTTTCTTTGGGTTTAGTCATTGTCTTTATTAATGTGCATATTAATGTTTTATTGTTTAAGGTTTGTTTAATGTTTTGTTACCAAAATCGTCTTAAAGATTGACCTAAGAATAATTTGGCAAAACATCACATTTTTTAAACATGAAAACTTTATTTAACCATTTAACAAACTGAAAAAATATCGATTTATATTTTCCATATATTTATTACTTATTACCATGTGATAGGATACAAATATCATATTGTAATCATCTGCTTTTTAATATTTACCAGGGTGCAGGAGAACATTATCACATGGTGAACAACAAGGTTTTGAGTTAAGTTTCTGCCATAAAATTATAACATGTCTCAAAAACAGTATATATCAAATATGATATTTTAGGCCTTAAAGGGAAAAGTACACATTTTCATATACATCAGGTGACTGCTTTCAGAGAAAAAATAGAAATTCATAGTAAACTCAAACAGATAGTGATTTAAAGCCCACTGCAAGCAAAAAGTTTAGCTTATAAAGAAAGATATGTTTCCTACAGAATGCAGGAAGACCACATAAAAGCCACATGTGGTGTGGAATAATTTATGAACCTCAAAAATAACTTACAAACTGTTAATTTTGTAAGTGAATGAATTAAAATGTTTAAGTATTGTTGTTATTGCAGGCACCACCAAGTCAGACACTGAACTAAATGTCTGTGCCTTTGTCAGAATAGAGAGACTGCTGTGTTTATCTTCATACTGTCAAATGATTGATTATTAAAAGTGAGGATTTCCATGAAATAAATAACAGCAGCAGACTAATATCAAGCAGGGAACCAGGGTTAACATTTCTTAATGATGTAAAGTTCTGCTAATCCATCTGGCCAACTGTTTGCTTATACTTCTTCATAACCTGATAAAGAGATAAATTGGGCATTTGTGAAAGATTGTAATAGGTAATGTGAGCTTTCTGGGCTTTTTGTGCATCAGTGAAGGAAATATGCATGCATAGATATATGTTTTTAATTTGGTAAAGGATGGATATTTGGACATGTGAACACTTATTTTAACTGTATATCTATATGCAGTTGTGTCTCCTCACTGACCTCACTAAACACAGTGAATTAACAGCAAAATATTTTCATCCTACCTCCTGTTTCAGATGATACACAAGGCAAGCTAATACATTTTTATGAATTAAGGTAAAATGATATAAATGATTATGGTAATGAGATCTTTAATTCAGGGTGAGTGCTGCCATCATGTTTACTCCAGCATGAGCTGACTTTGCAAAGCAGATGACTCTTTTTGTTCTTCCAGGAAGTGTAATAAGAAAAGTTGTGAGACGGTATGTTCCACGTTTAAGATATTTTTTCTTTCATTTTTAGTTGTGACTGACTTTCAAACCAAAATACAATTTTCTTTTGTGTCAGAACAAAAGTCATGTCTAAACTACATTCTGCTGCATTTGTTTAACACCATCTTAAAAAGCAAAATTAAATAAACCCGTGCAGAGAATCCAATAACTCAGCTCAGTGACTGGCTGCTTGTCTCCAGCATGAACAGGACGTTTTTTGATATTCCTTGTTGGAGAAGCTCTCAGGGGGTCAGAGAAGAACATGCAACAAGAGAATGAAAAGGAGTACAGAATCATGGGGCACAGATACAATTTCATCAGCCCTCAAAGAACTGTACTCTGAAAGCATTGCATGGCAACAACTTTCATCTGAGTTAGTTGTCAAGGAAACAAGATGTTGTAAAAATTTGGACCCACAGTCAATATTTGCAAATATTTATAAAAAAGGTTTTTTTCATGATTTTCTCTCAGTGACATTAATAATATATTTATTTTTCAATGACAATGACAATTCAGTGTATACCTTTAAAATTATACCTAATGTCAATAAGAACAAGACATACCTGATTTATCAAAAAGTTAATATAGAAACTGAAATAATTTCTAGTTAGAATCAGGAGAAATGTGAGTCAGTGAGAAACAACATATCACCAAGGTTACAGCTATGCACCATGATCAATGGCTCCACTGTCTTCCTAACACAGCATGTTTACAATAATTCATTCAGCTCAGCATCATATAAATAAAGTTAACTAGTTGTTGCAACGATAAAATCAGTGTTTCTTTCATGCAAACAGCATAAAAAATAGTTTCATAAAAGGACTGGAAATACAAAAAGTCATAAAAATACTAATTTAATCTGATTCTCTAAAAGGAAATAGTTTGAAAAGTGAAGTGAATTAAGGATGTAGCCGACCGAACTTGAATTAATCAGTGAGGATATAATATAATCAGAGTTGTCTTGAGAGCCAAGGTGTTGGTCTCAAATCCGTTCCTGCAAACCTGGAAACACAACCAAATCTGAAATGTAATGAGGTTAAGGGGGAATTCACAATATTTGCATGGTTTAGGTGAGTCACAAATCTTTGTTAAAACACAACACCTTCATATTACTATTGAGCCAGAAAACATAATTAGTGCTGGAAAACACTGATTACGTAACCGAGTAGTTACGTTAGTCTATAGTGAAACAAACAGAAACACAGAAAAACAGCCGTCTTTCTGCTGCAGGTTACATTACTGACTGGTGCAGCATTGCACACACTGTCCACTCCAGAAAAATCCACAACTTAAACTCACATGTCCACTTCTACTGCATTGTGAACATCTTTTAAGATTCTCTCTTCCTACTTTTTGTGGTTGTCAACTCTTGAATTGAAGCAGACACGAGTGACCCATCCATGAATGTCAAGAGAATCTGAGATGCTCAGAAGCTGGTAATCGGCATGTGACTGTTGCCTCCTGTGGCGTGAACACATGCACAACAGCACACACACAAATAGAAGGGAACCACATTTTAAGAGCTACACACTCGTGTTCAAGTCTTTGGATCAAAATGTGCAAAGCTCTTTAGCCTCATGTGACTGAAATTGTGCAAAAATAGAGAAACGTGAACCTCTGAAACATTTCTGTCTGTGTGTACTTGCATTATACAAACTAAATGAAAACTCACTATGAAACAAATCAATAAAAGTTCCAGGGCTTTAACTGATAATGAACTGTGAAAACAGACCTGGAGGGATTGATTGGCAGGAGGAATGCCCCCCATCCCCCAAATCTCAACCAGAATTGTGTTTTGTTTTTGGACTTTTGTGCTCGTCACGAACTGTCCATAACGGACACCATGTAAACATAAGAGTGTCCATATGTGCACGTGGCCACCAGGGCACACTAGGTCGCATTTTGATGACAGACTTTGTAGTGATATCGTTACCTGCATGTCTTGGACCCTCAGGCGAAGAGAAGGGCATGGCTGTCAACAATCATCACCTGGTGGTGAGTTGGCTCAGATGTGGGAGGATGGCGGTCAGGACTAGCAGGACTAAACGTGTTGTGAGGATCACGTCTAGCAGAGTTTGGTTCTGTCAGAGCTTCAACTTGCACTTCTGGAGAACTTCAATTATGTCCCGAGTGAGGCAGAGGATATTGAGACTGAATGGACTGAGTTCTGCGGCTGGGTAATGAGGCAGCTAGAACTGTGGCCATAACATTGTTGTGGTCTGTCATAGTGGTAATCCTAGGACTCGCTGATAGACACCAGTGGTGAGGAATTCTGTCGAGCTGAAGGAGAAGTTCTACCAGACCTTCCTGGTCTGTCAGACTCCGGCTAAGCAAAATATGACTTTAGTGGTTACCGAGGCAAATTTGGTGAAACAAGAGGGTTGTTAGAGGGAATACTCCGAAGACTTCCTCCTTCCTACCAATTCATCTTTTGGTGAGGAAGCAGAGCTCGGAGACTCTGTGGTGGGCTCTCCCATCTCCTGGGCTGAGTTTGCTGAGGTGGTTTAAAAGCTCCTTGGTGGCAGGGCCCCAGGGATGGATGAGATCCAGCTATTTTGGATGCCCTGGGGCTGTCCTGGCTGACTTGTCTCTGCAGCATTACATGGACATTGGGGACAGTGCTTCTGTACTGGGGATGGTGGTCCCCCTCTCCAAGAAGGAGAATCGGAGGGTTTTGTTTGGCTGACATGGCAACAGCTTGGGATACCCCTTGGTAATCTGGTAAATGTGGCTGTAAAAAGTCAGCCTCCTTTTCTCATACTGTAGCCCCTGTAAGACAAGATAAGTGGCAAAAAATGGGTGGATGGATGGATTCTGACATTTTTAGATGTAACTTAGTGTAAGAATAGAAATGTAATAATTTTAACTGATAGTGAAACATAACAATACACAAAGAAACAAAAACAAACAAAAAACAAACTATGGCATAATTGATTTAAGCAATACAAGACAGAAAATGCATATAAATATAATTGTAAAAAAAACTTAATAATAACATATAATAATTAATACTATTTATGCTCATTATATAAGCATATTTGGAATAATATTAATAACATTTCTTCTATTGACTGGTTAAAATGACTGTTTAGCAACAATCTATGTGTAAATTATCAATAACTATTATTTCATGTAATTATACAATTGTATACAATTACCAAATATTTCTGCACTTAAAGTAACCTTTGTAATAAATTTCATGAGATTACCCAGTTTCAAATTATGCATACTAAATAATTGACAGATTAATTTATGATTATTGATGTTTTACTAATGCTGCTCTGCCTCTGCTCCTTCTTTAAGCAGACTTCATCCCAAGCCTGCAGCTAATTTAAACAAGGCCACTAGATGGCATTTTAATGCAATACTGCTGACCATCAGGAAATTTAGCTCTACTGATAACTTGGAGAGGCAGCTTGTTGAATAAAACATCCAGTCCTATAGGAGAATATCAAATGTAAATGTTGTCTGTTTATAAAGATGAATTGTTTGCTTTGAAGGAACTAAAGATGCTGTGATTTCAGTTCTGCTGTTGTCCCAAGCATGAGAAGTGCGTCCTCTACACCAGTGTGAGAGTTTTCAAGGAATACGTTGTGGGAAAGTAAGCAAGCTGACAGTACAGGGATTTTTTTAAGTCTAAATTTGTCTCATCTGGGGAGCCTATCCCAGCAATTAGCCAGTGAGAGGCAGGGTACACTGTGGACAGGTCTCTTGTCCATCACAAGGCACACACAGACACAAGTAACCACCACACAAGTACACTCCTAGAGACCATAGAGTGACCACTTAACCAAACATGTATGTCTTTGTATGGTTAGAGGAAACTGGAGTACCCAGAAAGAAACCACACACACATGGGGAGAATATACAAATCCAGACAGAGGTCACTTTTTCCCTTCTTACTGTGAGGCCATAGTGTTAACCACCACCCCACTGTGCAGCCCCATAATCAATGTCTGCATTACAACTGAGCTCTTTAATGACCTCGAAAGAAAAAGAAGTTGTGTTGCAGATGCCTATTTTCTTTTAATGCTTTGCAAAACAACTATGGAGATGTGTTTTCAATTAGCGATGCTTACCAGAAATGGGTGAGTGGAAATGGAAGGCAGAGTTAACAGTGTGAGTAAGATGGTTTGAAAAAAGGAAGAAAATATCAATCACTTTAGGTGTGTCATGGAGGGCCATGAAAACAACGTGGCTCTGTTTTGACCTGTAAAACGTGCAAAGCTTTACTCTTCCAATGTGAGCGCTGGAGCAAAGAAACCCCTTCACTGAGGCTTGTCTCTAAAAAAAAAAAAAAGAAAAAAAACTACCAGGCTCACAAAAAAGGAGCCACTAAATTAGTTTTTTTTTAAATGGTAAAAGTTGTCTACTTGCCTCGCTAAATAAATCTTCCCTCTATTTGTTATTGTTACATCCTTGGAATTGCACAGCTTAATTACAACACATTAAAGCTTTGAATAGAGTGGAGAGCGATTACTATGAATGTCATTGATTTATTTTTTTAAACATCCATTCATTATTTGAAATGCATATTCTAATGAAAAGCTGTGGGTCAGAGCTTGTATCCCACCAATCATTGGGCGTGAGGCGGGGGAAACTTTGGACAGGCTGCTAAGTCCATCATAGTTTCTTTACCATAGAAAAATTAAATTGATATCAATAAAAACTTCCGCAAAACAAGTGTAAATGTGCAAAACGAAGGACCTCAAACCTGATATGTGCATGTTTTTATTTAACTCTGAAATCATCAAACGCCACCAAGCACTGTATTCACATTTAAAATATGCAAACAACAAAAAAGCAACAACTTAATGTAAACTGTGCAATATTAGTTGACTGTCTAAAATGTTTACAATCAATAAAATAATCCTGACTAGCTGAACATTGATTTCAGTGAGAGTGAATTCAAAACCTTGAGACTCTCTGCCTGGAACAAAGTCCTGTTTAAAATGTCTTGCATGTGTTTTAATGCCTACCTTTCACTTGCAAGTCTAAGTTAATTTGTTTCTAACACCTCACCATTGACCTATACTGATCCACAAGAAATGTATTTTCAAAGCTTTAACACAGAAACTCGTCAGTAAAAGTTATAGAGACATGAAGGATGAATATCGTTATTGCAACATATAATTAAAAAGTATTCTGCTTGGACATTCAGAAGTTCCAGAGCTGTTCTGGAAGACAAGGCAAGCTAATGTGTAAAGCACACGTCATTCTTCTTCTTAGTCACAGTTTTGCTGAAAGTCAGATCTAAGTCCAGAAGGCCTCCCAGGTTATTCAAAAAATCCCTAATGTGCTGAGAACTGATAAATGTTGCTAGCCTTGTCATGGATACACACAGACTCACAGCTACTAACTGTACTAACCCATTCTTCTGATGATCATGTCACGTGTCCTCTCTATTTCCTCATGTTTAGTGACTAACTGAGCAAGTGATTCGAGCAACTTGGGGTTTACCTACTTGTACTCTTGTATTTATGTGTATATGTGACGTATGCAGATATCTGTACATGCATGCATGTGATAATGTAGTCTGCATGTACAGTGAGGAGAAGATATTT
>JBAMIG010000022.1:11101387-11111761 GCA_037177335.1 Kiunga ballochi
ACCCACACTAACACGGGGAGAACATGCAAACTCCACACAGAAAGGTTCCCGGCTTGAGTCCTGCCCACACCAAGGCTTGAACCGGCAACCTTCTGGCTGTGAGGCCACTGCGCAAAGCCCGCACTATTTCACAATTGATAAAAAATGGAAGAAACTCTTTAGTTTCTGCACTTTAACTTCCTCAGAGAAAAAAGTCCTGTAAATTGAACAAACATAGTTAATAACAAAAGCTGTGGTGCAGTAATAAAATATTTAATTTGAATTATAAAGCATAAAAAATGACAATGTGTACAAAGTCAACAGTTAAGGCAAATGAAAGGGAACCAAAGCAAGCAGTTGAACAGTATCTTACTTTGCAATGCAACAAAAAAATGTCCTAAATTCATTTGAATGACCGTCTTAATATCCTAGGCATCACATAAGTAATGCTTAACAGTCCTCCCTTTTCCTGCTTCCTTCAGCCAGCTTCATGATGCCTTTGGCACATCAAACATGCAGAGACTCTTATACTTCTGCAACAGCTGGTTTTTGGTTCGGACCTGCTCTCGGAGAGAAGCCAGCTGCTGCTGCTGCTCCTGTGGACTGCTGTCTATTCCAGACATGTTGGAGATCTGCTCCCGTGCTTCTTGGATCTTTGCTTTCAGCTTCAGCAGTTCTTGATGGACATCCTGGCTGTCCTTGTCCATACTTGAAAGAAATTGAGTGACAAGAGCATGTTATTATTGTATGTTGTTACAGCAGAATATAAACATCACAATCTAATTCAAAATATTTATTATTATTATTATTACAGACTATAATAGACAAATAGACAACAACATAAAAAAAACACACAAGTACAAAAGAGCCATCTATACTAGTATCTCCAAAATGATGATTAGTATCAAACAGTATTTGTCAGAGACAAGATTATATCATTCTCAGAAACAATACGACACACATTTATAAACACGTTTTCTTAAAGCAGTTTGAAGTGTATTAAATTTAGCAGTAACAAACATTTCACTGGCACTGCACAATTGATGTTTTTTTAAGTAGCATTCTCATGGCATTATTATAAGGTACCTGAAGCCTCTGCAAGCTTTACGCCTTGTACTTTATCCACAAGTGAGCATTATACAAAGGCGTACAATAAGCTCAGAATACAAACTAAACCTGCGAGCAGGAGTGTTAGCTTGTACATAGAGCACTACCTGTGGATAACATCAGTCATCTTTTTAGTGACGGCATAACTAGGATATTTGACTTTTTGACAGAAAGCAAGATAAGTATGGGACAATTGGAAAATAAAAAAAGGTAAAGTTTAATGTTAAGTCCTGTAATGCTTGCTATGTTAGCTTTGGCTAACACTTCAACAGCCAGTCGTATGAAACAGAAGTTGAACCGTAAACACACATGTAGCGCTAACACGCACCAAAATCATAGCTATGCTCTTACCATTTGATTATATCATGAACTAAAGGTAGCAAAGAGCAATCCCCTGTTTCTTTCTCGAGTTCTGATTGAGCCACCGCCATCGCTTTTCCAACACAGTGGCGCAGATTATTTACGTCACGAGCCAATCTGATGACATCACATTCAAGCTCCAGCTATACACAAAGTTACCACTAGGGTATCTTTTTTTCTGGACGGGCTGAATAATTTGTAATATTTGTCTTTGATGATAAAACACTACTGGAATATGAACAACTTCGAGGCATCATGGCATCTTTCTTCCACTCAGATAACTGAATTCATTTCCCCAATGAAGTTACCAGTGTTGTTGCAAAAAAGCTCTCAAGTCCTGGAGCTTCTTAATATTTATGTATTTATTTATTTGTTTGTTTATTTTACTTTTTATTCGTGCATTTACTTATTTGACTTAAAGTTGTCACACTCCTTTTATAATGTGGGAAAACCAAAATATTTCAAAATGGTTTAAATAGTCATCTGTTTGATTCACATTACTGTGTCTTATTATTATATTATTAATGTAATTCTTATACCGCGATAAAAAAAAAGAAATTTTTTTTAAATTGAAGTTGATATAATTTGTCAATTAGTCAATAATTTTTTCAATGTTTACTTGGAAAATATGTGCATCTATAGATTTTGCTTCTGAAATTGCTATTTTTGAGCATGTGTTTTCCAATCAATAACATTTTAATGTGCGCGTAAAATAATAATCATTGTCGTTTTTCTTTTTCTCCTGAAATGAAAAACCATTACTTAGTGTATGGTCAAGTTGGGAGATGTAGCAAATTACACAGTCGCCCAACCTCCATATTTGATTGGTCAAATATATATTTATTTTAACAGATAATAATTACAAAACATCCAATCCTTAAAATATTCTCTTTATTCCTATTGAATAACTTCTGAGATGGGTCCTGTACTGAAGCATATGTTATTATTTCCAGATCCCCAATGTTTTCTAACAGATGTTCCAAAAGTAAATGTACTTTTATTGTCCTCAAGTGATACCTTCATTTGTATAAATATGTAGTATTTAATATCCAACCTTAAATGTATTGAGACACTGCATAAATTCAAACATTTGAAAACATAGTCATGTGCTTGGAATTTTATTTATGTTAATTCAGTAATATTTTTCCTCCTTTGTTTCTTTATATTTTATATTTAATTTTCCTGTAAAAGAGCAAGGCAGTCAAAATTTTTTCCATCGTATTATCTTATTGAACAATAACCATTGTTTCTCTTGAAATAGGCCAATGATAATCTATTAATACACACACAACAAACACATCTGACTTGCAATTGGGAGGCAAAGCGCTTCACATCCTGCTACCTAGCAACCTGAACTATGACACCTAAAGCTAACCCACTATGTCTACAAATGTGACACAGCATGCATGAAGAGTGACAAACAGTAGCCTATGTAAACAATAGTGCACATGACAAGCGCAAATGCAATCTAATGGAGGCTAATGCGTCATTCTATTTGTCTATCCTCCCAATTATTCAAGTGCTGTATTCAGGTCATGCATTTCTGTGTTTCAATTCTTTGCTTTGGGCTCATGGTGAGTTCACATTTAATGATAAGAAAATGTATTTAAGGGAAAACAACACAATATACAGGTAACATTTCTCCCACAGACATGCTGTGGCTGTGCAAGTATAAACACAGCTTTGTGTCCAGTGTCTATTGACTCACATTCCTGTGATATTGAAATGCAATCACCCACAAGTCCTTTTAACTTCACAGCTTTAGGATTTGAAAGAAGGTTGAATAGTTGTAAAAGAGATCTAACAATAATTTTTCTTTAGTAGCATCAGGGATTCCATACTGCATTTAGAATAAAATAAATGGATCTACCAAAAAATCTGATTATTTAAGATCATTATTATTTATTTTATGGATGAGGAACCACAGGGCTTCTGTTACAGTTGTGAATTAATTTATATTTTTTCACCTCATCACCAATAAATCTCACCTGCAATTGACACTCTCATTATTTGCACCCAGTGAATACCAAGGGGACAAACTCTCATGAGCCACCACAAAGAAGCAAGTCCCACGACGACACACATATCTAATTAGGAGTGGCTTTGGTGAGATTTAACCTAGATATGTGGCTTATTGAACGTTTCACCATGGCACCGATTGGTATTGCTGACAACAATAACTGTACTTGGTGCTCATGTTTTTGGTTAGCATGCTCATGAGAGCTATAATTTACACTGCAGAAATAGGTGACCTAGATTTGAGTTGGTGGGACTTTATAATATGTTGCTCAAGTGTCTTATCTCTGGTTTTGCAGAGAAAGCTGGTGCATTCATGAGCTTTAAATAAGTGGGAAAAGTTTCATATATAACACAATTAAAGCCATTTGAGAAAACTAAAATACAGTAATTGGTGTGATGTTTCTGAACTATTTCCAATCAAACATGATTGGGACACACATAATGACTGCAAAGCATACTGTCCAATAATGTTTTACCTCACTGATTAGCTTTCATAGACCTTTTTCTTCTGTCCTCTTAAATGTTTTTGCAAAGACTGAAAACTTGGAACAATTTTTAAGAGGTCACATTAAAACATTCTGTGTCCATTTGGGATCTTTAACTTTCCTTCAACATTCAACTTCTTATCAATAATAAAATAACAGTTTATGTAGAGACATATTGTTAATGTTAAAGATAAACACAAAATTTCAGTAAAAACATCAGTTTTGCTAATTAAATAATGCAAACCTAAGAATCTATGGCCAGTAAGTGCTTTGACAATATAAAACAAAAATGATAATTTACTTTAAATAATAAAAGTTACTTGTTACTTGAAAATGTAAAACTTGAAATAACATTTATCTTTCATTACATGCTTAAAATATTATGTAACACAGCAAAAGAACAGCTTCTGACGACTATTTCAGGAAGCAACGTTTCATTCATCTTGAGTTGGGTGAACTGTGGGCTCTAATTAATGATTTCTTTATTAATTCATATGTAGCATGCATTTCAAATTTGTTAAGTCAATAAAAAATAATGAGAACCAAAATAATTTTATTGAATGAACTGTCTGAAGAGGTTATTATTAAGGAAGCCAAAACATACAAAGCCTGTGCATATGTTTTTCTGTAAAAGTGCATTCCATGTGAAAATAAGTCTTATTTTCCAACAACAATAACAACAAAACAGATCAACAGCTTTTTCATGGACCTCATGATCACCAGAGGTTCAAATTCTGACCCCTAAAAAAATTTCCCATGCACACAAAAATATTATACACTTGCATCTTCCTGGAAAAGATCTCACATGCAGCCTTGTGACTAACAAGGGAGTTGTGGATAACTTTACCGCCGGGATGACTTCAGGATCTCTCAGTCTGAACCCATCCATAGCACTCCCAGAGTGACTCGCCTTTCCCCTTCAACCCTCTGAAATGATGTAGAAGTGCAGCTGATCGGTTCCAACAGATGGGTCACATCCCAGCATCTTCAGCAAAGAGCTGGCAGAATATAAATGTCTTGCCCGCTGATCTGACGGCTAAAATTAGCACACTTCTCATGACAAGACGGTCACTCTCTGAAACTGTGCATTCCTTAAACACATTTTTTTTTATGTGTTACAGTGACTGAATTAAAAAAATATAAATATTGAATTTCTGAGAGTCAGCACAAAATTACTAAACCAATTTCTTATTGAAGGAGAAATAAAGAGGATTGCAGGACTAGACATTCAATATTCTCATTTTGGTCCCAGTTTCCCACAACTCCCTGTAGGAAATGCTGTTCCCTGTATGCTTTACCTGCCTGAATCTTAGACTTCTGTCCTGTATTGAACAGCTGTCATGACTGTCTGCTGACAGGTGACAGGTGCAATGTTTATATTCTTTTGTAGATAAGTATTTTAAGTTTTCCTCATTCCTGAGATCTCTTAACCGACAAAAACCTAAAGATTGTGTGAAATGGTTTGCGAATACTTAAACGACTATATCCTTGTTAGGCTTACGTTCACCAGTGCGTGTTTCTGTTTAGGCATTCATGGTTTCTAGAAAGCTGAAGCATAGTTTCATGAGTCTTTAATAGAGCTCTTTGGTGAAAAATGGATTATCTGCTAGTGTATTTGCTGCAAAGCAGTCATGCAGGTTTGAAAAAGCAGATTATAGCTTAATCTGTCAGTTAAATAAACGCCACGGCAAAAAGATTGCAGTGGTTTGTCAAATAGGAGCTAATTTTTACGCCACTGTGAGAAGTATTGTCTGAATTGTCTTTCTAGATAAATGATTCTGGTTTAACTAATAAATTACAAGCAGATTACAGCAGATTTAAATGTTGTTAGGTTTATTGTAGACTCTTTATTTTGTGCATAACATATTGTATTTTCACTTAATCCAACATGACCTTGACAAATTAAAAACAATTTGGGATTATCTCTGATAAGATGTCTGGCAGACTTCCAAGACTCCAAGAACATATGTTGTTTGTGAGAAATATCCACCAAAATATAGAGGCTGTTTACTAAAAAAACATAATCAAACAACAAAAATGTATTTTTAAATCAATATAGGCCAAGACTTCCAGGTCAGTTTCTCTGTTTTGTGTAGAAAAGTAAAAAGCAATGATTAAACCGTTTCCAAGAAAAGATCATTATAAAATGTTCCAATGCAAACCTCTCGTTTACCTGCAAACTCCACTTCATCACACACCATAAATTGGCTTTTATTTATTTGCACATAATGAAAAAAACAATGTTAAACATGATGAGTGAATAAAAGCTGGACATGCAAAAGAAATATGGAAGCAATTTGTAAATATATGTATAAAAACTTCTAAAAAATACCATAGTACAGTATTTAGAACTACTAAATAATAATAATAATAATAATAATAATAATGATAATAATAATAATTATTATCATTATTATCATTATTATTATTATTATTATTATAACTTATTATAATTATAACTATTATAACTGGGGCAACATTGCTCCCAAGAGGAAAAAGAGGGAAAGGCTGTTATGCTTTTTTTTTTAAATAACCAAAGCTGCTTCCAAATTTTCCACTTTTTCATTTTTCTTTGTTTACATTTTCAGAAGGAACTTATGGAAGTCAGCCCTGTATAGTATTAATGGAGCCATATATATCCTTAAAACCAATATTCAAATATTTAATACATTACAATTATAAAAGTTCATTCTACATTTCTCATGATAGCCTTATAAAAATAAAGATATGTTCTGGCTGTGTTATTTTCAAGCCTGTCCCTGTGTACACATCGAGGCTATTCATTCAACCATCATCTATACCACCTAATTCAATGCACGTCCATCACAAACAAAAATACAACATGCTCACACTCTTTCATAGGGAGAATTCATAAACCCTAATTAACAGACCATAGATGTTTTGGGACGGGGTGCTGGATTGCCTGGAGGAAACTGACGCTGAAACTTTCTTGTCAAAGATTATGATCCAAACCATAACTTCCCCAGCAGATTTAAGCTGTAATGCCAAAAAAAAAAAAAAAAAAGGCCAAATAAACATACTATTTCATTTTGTTCACAAAATACTTAAATGCTATTGTATCTTTATGGACCCAAACACAACCTTTCATACATTGTTTCAGTTATGCACAAATATCCACTAGGTGGTAGTATTGAGCTAATAAACATGAAAGGTTGGAAAACTTGACTTGGACATGAAAAGGAGGGTTCAGGTTTACTACACTCTTTAGATGTACACTGAACAAAACTATATTCATCAACCACCATTGTGTCAGAAATTATTAGTGAGTATCAAACATACACATCAATTAAAAAGAAGAAATCTTATCTCTGGTCTGTGATAGACTAAGTTGCAGGGTGTATCCTGACTCTCGCCTGCTGGAATGTGCTCCAGCCGCCCTGCAACCCTGAATTGGATTATGGAAAATGAATGAATAAAAAGAAAAATTTCATTCAGTAATGACTGCTTGAGTATCAAAGATAAAGATTAGTAGTAAAAGATTATGTGTAACTGAGATAATGTAATCCCACCATCAGCCCTGTGAGTATTATCACACCACATTACATAATTAATCTATGCAATTAAAATACACCCATCTCACATCTTATCATTCAGTGGAAGATTAATTTGTAGTTAATTCTTTTCCAAATGTTTTTGGACAATGATATTCAATGTTTTTAGCCAGAGTTGATTCAAGCAGTACAGTTTGTTTGCTTCTGCAGAAAACACGGTCATTTATGGGTGTGTTATCACATTCCCTTACTGTGTCGATAGCAATAAGTTTGGATGCTTTTCCCTCATGAAGTGGTCCCTTCTTTGAGTTTGGGACAGTTCCTTTTGGGAATGCTCCTTGAAGTGGTCTTTGGCAGTTAAAAAGATGGTGATCCACCATTCAGGAATCAACATATGAACCAGTACAACAATTGGTTTAAAACATCTAAATATCAACCATTAATAATAAACTTTAATATTTTACAAATGACGCAACAGCTGATATAGATGTAGATGAGACTGCATCTTTATCCAGTGGAATATGTACTATTTACATATTCCATGAAACTACACCAAATTTGACTATATTTTAAAAACAGTTATCTCTCTATGCATAAATAAATAAGAATAGCTTTTCTATAAACCATAACTTCTTTGCGAAAAGAAGCATGATCTTGAACCCATGGGCGCAGTTTACACCATTCAGAATAACGCTGTCACAGACTCTAGATTGGTTATACACTCCTGTTCATCCTGAATGCAGAGAAGTGTTTTTGTCAAGCGATGATAGTGATTCAACCAGCAGTTTGTAATAAACAATTACCAAGACGGCATTAGCAAACATTAAATCAAGCGCACCCAACGTACCACCAAATTTAACGTAATGACGTAACCTCTTTGTGTCGGCAAATCATGATCCACACTGGGCGGGCATTGTGAAGCTGTAGTTGAGAGTTAGCAGGCTAACTAGAGAAAGAAAGCTAACTAATCGTGAGAGTGGAAGTGGAGCTAACGTAAAGGAAAAGACAACTGTCAAAAAAGAAAGGAAAGCGGAAATTTTAAAGTTGTAAAAATTCTGTTAGATGACTACATTACTTGATTTACAGCTAGTTAATCAAAGACCGTGTTTATCAGATGTCCGAAGAGCATTTTGGATACTACATCGATTGTCCCATTTCCAAACGGAAACCATTTCTGGACAGACAGTTCGGGCTAGCTAACCTAGCTAAGTGAATAATCCAGGAGACTCTTCATTGTCACCTAAAAACCCATACTGAATGTTTTGTCTGTCATGAGTCCGGCCGGGTGCTCCCATGTGAACGGTTATAAGGTGGATAATTGGAAACAAAACCTTCGAGTCATATACCAATGCTTTGTTTGGAGTGGTACTGCTGAGACCCGGAGACGCAAGGTAAAACCACAGGAACTGCAACGTTAGCTTCTGAAACAAAACAATTTTAATGTGCCACAGAGACACATTTATTTGGCGTGACTATGATGTCCCACATAAAGCACAATCATTGAAAGAAAATTCCGCTCACACTGAAACGGCACTCTCGCAGCTGCAATACTACTGTTAGCCAGCTAGGTTATCACCACCGGTAAGTTAGCTAGGAGTAGTACTGTATGCTTGATAAACTGCGGATACAGGCAGCTTGTTAGCAGTATTGACTGCAAAACTCATTCTGACTTTATTATTTGAAGAATCTAAAGATAACATTTTTGTTTTAAGCCCGTTGGCACGATTGGCAGTGCGCTTTTTTTGTTTTGTTTTTTGAATGAGTAAACTTGGGTTTTTAGAGTTGTGTCCACAGGCTAACATTACCACACCAAATGGACCTATTGTGTATCTCCACCCACTAATGCTGGGTCCACAAATTAGCGGTTCTGCCTTGAGCATCCCGGATCTGTGTATCCTACCCTGGCTATGTTCTCACTTCTCAGTATGAGTGAATGGGTTTCAGCCGACTTTAGGGCTGATCCTGCACCTGCTCGGCCTACACCGCTCCCAGTAGTTCTGGACAAAGTGATGTCATTTTCCACTCTCCTCTCTCTTCTGTTTCTCAGTTTGTCGTGACGTTAACAAAATCAGGAAACTTAGCTTTGGCTTCACTTAAAAAATGTGTTATTTGCTCTCCAGAAGTCCATGCTTCTCTTATACATGTCCTACGTTTTTATGTCGTTGTGATAAATTAGGTGCCTCAGAGTGATGCAGGATGGACAGAGCTGGTGAGTTGATGCTTATCTACCTCCACTTCTTCTCTGACATCATGCAGTTAAATCAGTTGAATGAGAGCTGGCTTGTTTTTCTCCTGCTCACCCACCTGCTTCAGTGCCTCTTCATGTAATGGACTGGATATTAAATGTAAAACAATGGGAGAATTTAGCCTTATCTTTGAATTGATTGTGATAGACTGTTACATCAGAAAAGAGTACAAGGTTTCAAGTTAGTCTATGAAAAAGCAACTAAAAGGATGGATGGGTGGATGAATCTCCGTTATCTTTATGTATTTAATTTATTGCATTGTGTGCAGCCCATAACGACCTTTTTAAACAAAGCAGCATCATATTTCCATTGTGCGACTTGTATTATGTTGTGTCTTCTGTGCGCTCTACCCTGGTCCTGCTCTAGACTACTTCCAGGAGTGTTAAGGTACCAGTTGCACACAATCTCTTGTGTAAATTGGGCAACTCTGGACAATGTCCTGGCATTATTACCCAAACATTTGTCCAGTCGTCTAGCATCACTTCAATGTAGAGACAAACGTGGTTTTAAGAATGTGGCGACCCTTACTCTTCTGGTTTACTACCAAGCCCAAACCATCATGGTGTTCAGTGGCTTGCTGTAGGAATTACACTCCAAGTCAGAAGCTTGTAAACTTTCATAGCAATGACCATTGATAAGTTAGGCTGAGATGTATTTTATAAACAT
>JBAMIG010000022.1:11122960-11139865 GCA_037177335.1 Kiunga ballochi
ACACTAATCTTTCATTTTCCATGATCTTTCTTTCTTTTTTGTATTCTAAATCGCACATTTGATATTTGTTTATACTGTTTATATGAAGCCACACATACAAGACAATACTCATTTCAGGAAGTGAACTAAAGGTTTTATTTCAGGTAATGTCCTCTTCCCATCTGTCAAGAAGTTGATCTTCCTCTGCACAGCAGCACTTTTTCAGTTTGACAGCCTAACTCAGTCAAAGACTGATCTAGTCAAGCCACTGTTGTCACCCCCCCCCCCCCCCCCTCCTCATCCTCATCCTCGAAGATGTGGCAAGGGACAGGAAAACCTACACCTATTAGAAGGCCTTGTTTCCGCCTTAGTGACATACTAATAAGCAAGATTTAGATATTACACTCAGCTAATTTTGGCACCGGCAGTGACAGTAGTGTGTCTGTTATTGCTATTTTAAGACTGCTACCTTTTCAATGTGGCTTAGTAGTTGCATTGACTTTTAATTGTTTTTATGCATTTCAACAGTTTGGTTACAAGCACATACCCTGAGTGTAGGACTGAAGTGTTAATGAACTGTGGGCTTTCCACAGGAGCTGCTCTGATATTGATGCTCTGCTCATTTCTGCCTCTAATCAAATTAATCCAAACTCCCTGTCTGCTGCTGCTCTAATGCAAGCTTCTTCTCAAAGATCTTTCTTCTTTATCATTATTCTTCTTTTTCTCTTCCCATTATCTTCCCACTATTTGACCCTCAGCTCTGCTCAAATCTTTTAGCCTTTTTTCTGTCTATTTTTTCTTTTATTCTCCTCAACCTTTCGCTTTCTCACCTTCTCTCAGCCGAGCAGGACTGTTGAATTCCTAACAACGTCTGTGTTTTATGTAGACTAGTTGACATATTTTTCTTCCCTTTCGTTACGAAGTACTGCAGTACTATTTCTACATTGCTCATGTTCCTTCTTCACACTATGCAATCGTACAGAATCGCACACAAACAAGACATGCTATTGTTACACGTTTCCTATACGATGCTGCATCTCACCTCCTTCTAGTTGTGTAGTACCAAATATGGCATGTTTAAAAAAATAAATGTACTGCTCAACTAAAAATAGATTGTCACGGCAACGGAGCTTGAGTATTATTGCTGTGGACTTTGAGGATTGAAGATGGTGGTTTATGTGTTTAGTAAAAGGCACAGGTGGGAGTGGGAAACAAATACAGTTGTACCACCATTGCCTCCCATCATATCTAATCTTTTCCTCAGGGCCTATAATGAGATGGTGAAATATTTGCCTTAAATCGTCTTACTGGTGAAGTTGTATTAAACCCAAGGTACTTTGCTGCAAATCTATTTGTACTAATGCATCCCCTCTCTTCTTCTCTCCAGCAATAGACTTATTATACGGTGGAATATATTGTTTTGTGTGTCAAGACTACATATACGACAAAGATATGGAGCAGATTGCCAAAGAAGAACAGAGGAAAGCCTGGAAATTGCAAGGTATGGCATTCTGGTCTGAGAAGGAGTTGAGCTTTTAAAACCTTTTTTTTGTGATGTCTCACTGCAGCCACATTTGTGGTTCTTTTTGTTCACAGGCATCGGGGAAAAATACACAACATGGGAGCCGACCAAGAGGGAACTAGAACTATTACGACACAATCCAAAGCGAAGGAAAATCACTACAAACTGTACCATAGGTGGGCAATAGAGCGCAGTGTTCAGTCTACACATCTTAATCAGTAGAGCTTTTCATTCTTTGACGGTTTTCTGTGTGCATGCTGTGTGTACATTGTGTGAGTGCACTTGGAGGTCACTCATGCATTTAACTGTGATACCCAAGGTCACTTGCACTGGGTAGTCATACAGGCATGAGGCAGAACACAATGTTCCTTCAGAGATAGATGCACATCAACAACATGCTGGTGTTAGTCGTTTTCTGTGCAGAAGTTCTTCTTTTCTGTTTTTCTCTCAATGATTGGTTGCTTTGTTTTTATTCTCCTGTTGCCACACCTCTAACACATAGTCACTGTGACCTTTATCTCAGTTTTCCTATTAGATCATTAGACAGCTTGACTAGTTGGCCCGACTGGCATTAACTGTGTGTTGTTTTGTGTGTATGCGTGCCAGGACCAATGTAATGTGTTTAAGCTCCCATTGAGCATCCTCTTCCAAAACCAGTCCTTGCTCAGATGGATTAGACCCAAGATCCGGCTGCTCCTCAGTGAAGGACGGTATAATAATTAATTCACAGGTTTGGATTGTTTTCTCCAGAATACACGGTTTTGCTGGCAGACTTGACCCAACACATTACTGTTCAGTGAACTCAATACATTTGAGAAGCATCTAAACTGATAAAGATTCATATTTTAAAGGACTTAAAAACATCTAAAAAGAAAACATTTAACAGAGAAATGTAGACATTTTATGTTCAGATTGTACTCGGCTGCACCTGTCCTTGAGATTTGTCATCAAGATCTCAGTTATTACATCATGACACAAAAACAAGCTCTGGTGTAGTCAAATCTCCCTGCAGGGACAAACATGTGTGTGCGTCATAATTTTATAGTTGTGGATGGTTTAACAACTATCAAACCTTTACACTGGCTTTCTTTCCATCTATGAACAGACTTCAAACTCCTGCTGTTTGTTTACAAAACACTGAGTGGTTTGGGACCAAAATACATTCAGGATCTTCTGGTTTGTTATGAACTAAGCAGATCCTTCAGGTCATCAGGGTCACATGTACATTTAGTTTTTATGCTCCTCACAAGTGGACCGAACGGGTCTGCCAACAATCTCAGCAGTTTTTAATCAAGATGATAAAAAAATCTATTTGATGCTGGCTTTAATTAAAAAAGTAAAATCCCCACACTGTAACTTTACTTATTGCATTTTATTTTGTTTTTGCTCTGGATTATTATTCTATCTATTTAGAGTTTGCTGTTCTTGTACTTTTTTATTGCTTCCTCTGCACCAATGTGCTTTGATGCTTTAAATGTCTTTTGTGAAGCACTTTAAACTGTTTTGTATATAAAATGTATATAAATAAACCGGTGTTGACTTGCCTAGGTTTAAAACAACCTCTAAGTTTTACCAGGCATACTGTGGTTTGCCTATGTACTGCTTCAGAGGCCCATAACAGAATGCTTTGTTATATTTAAATCTCTTAAAGATGATTTATGTAAAGCTTTCTCAAGTCAGATAAAACTAAATTTATACATTGGGATTACCTTCACTTGCTGTGTTGTGGAATCATGAAGCACTGCTCATCCTGTGGCTAATGCCATTCATGATGCAAGAAGTAGCAGTAATACTTAAGGAGTGATGAGGAAAAAGCAGGAGTATCTCTGGGAAGATTTCCCAGGTATTAATTTTTTTTAACCTAGACATAAATCTGAAGAGCTTTTAACCTGATGAGACTGATGAGAATATGAGGATTTGAAGAATGGGATAAATACAAAGCCCTGGTTTCTTTGGGTATCTTTAAATAGGACATTAAAACTTTGCAAAGATTCCTGTTAAAATGAAATGCTACAATGAAAGGAAAAAAATATAAATGAGCTAAAGTACTTAGTTATTCTACACGTTGAGCCATATGTGAAGCTGGAACAACTGTATTTAATTTTTGTTCAACTATTGATTATTTAAATCTCCTGCTGCCAGCAGTGTAAAAGAGTGCTGTCTCACCCATATGATCCTCTGCTTCTCTCTCTTTCTTGTTTTGCAGGTTTACGAGGGCTAATAAACCTGGGCAACACATGTTTCATGAACTGTATTGTTCAGGCCCTAACACACACACCACTGCTGCGGGACTTCTTTCTGTCTGACAGACACAAGTGCGAAATGCAATCAAACTCCTGTCTGGTGTGTGAGATGTCGCAGCTTTTTCAGGAGGTATTATGCTCACTTCTTCAGTGTGAACTTTTAACTCAGGTCTTTTAAATCTCCCAAATTTAGCAATATTTCGGTTAACACCCAGATATAATTTGGGATCTGATTTAACAAGTAGGAAGACATGGATGTTGCCTTCGGCATGTAGGCGACTACAAAAGACTGAAACACTGTTGCACTGTTTTGCTGAGTCCAAAAAGGGGAACCTGCCTGGAAGGAACGCACATAAAAGAATAATCACTGAATCCACTTTGGTGTTCAAAGGTTTTTCCAACTAAGTAAGAGAGCAGCAGGTATGGGCACATACCTGGGCAGGTATGTGATGAGGGAGGAAAGGCAGGTGGTTGCAGGGCTGCTTTTGTGTCCGTCTCTTGGGAATAATCTAAATCTGTGATTCTTAAACTTTTTGAGCCACAATCCTCAAGAAGAAATACTTTGGCGTCCGCAACACCCCCACAACATACAGCAAATGGTACATCTTGCAGCATTCTTTACAGTAATGCTGGAAAACTGTCAGAATATTAGTAAATAAGGAGGATAAAGCTGTTTTTTGGTGGTTTTGGGTAGATTTGGTTACCTGCTGTGACATACCCAAAATAAACTTGTGATTCTTGTGTCTTGCGATGACGTCAAATTCTGATCTTTAATTAAAGTAAATGTACCAACTTAGTTTATACATTAAAGTTTTAAGTGGTAAATTCACAAATGTATTACTGCATTATTGTCTTAATTCAGACACCTTTTACTAAATATCCTACATTTATTTAATAAATCTGTACAATATGTATATTTTTTTTACAATTATTTGGCGATTCTGTAAGATTGTATTTCGGCCCCCCCTTTGAGATTTACGTCTCTAAACTAGGGTTGTTTTGCCAGCAAATTTCTTAAGTTATAAGGGTTGAGAAGTTACAGCTGACATTGTTACTGATACATCCAGATGCAAAGGCTGGGAATCGTCTCCGTGCTTAAAGAGCAAGTGGCTCTTCACAGCTTTATGAAAGATGACAACTTCAGTTAACGTCAGTGTATAAATATTTAATACAAATGAAAAATGATAGAATATCACACTTGTTATATTTGCCTATTTATGGAAGGGAGTATTGCATAATGGCTGCCTCGTCTGCACCCACACTGCTTGGCTTACACCCTTTCTCTCCTCAGTACATACATGTCCACAGATGGCAAGTGGTGCTGTAATGTATAATGTGTTGAGCCCCCTCAAAAAACAGCAAACAGACTTGCAGAAGCCTGTTTTATTTTAGTTGGCTGACTTACTCTGCTACTTAACAAGAAGGAAGTAAAATCTCAGCTCTAACCCTGTGAGGCAGATCTGGGTTCAGTATTCATCCTTAACAACAACTCTTTCCTTTATAAATACAGTTTTGTTCCATTGCTTCTTTTAATTTCCCTCGCATATTATCAGATGGCTTCTTAGTAGCCACACCTTCAATACATTTGAACTCTAGTATTTCTTGCGCTGTGCTTATCCCTGTTGCTTTCTTAGCTCCATCTTATAGCTAAGAAAGCCTTTCACAGCCATTATCTTACTTTTCTGTTGTGCTGTCATTGATATTGTGTGATGTGTTACTTTTCATTTCTACCTGAAGAGATCGTTAGAGGGAAGTGCTGAAGAGAGACACCTTGACTGAAGTAATATTTGTGTTATGGTTCAACAATAGATTCAAAACCAAAATAAGCAACCCAATAATGAGATGTACAATAACACAAATGACTGAATATTCAGCTAACAACCTTTCCTTCACCTGTCTCCATTCCTTGCTCTTAGTTCTACTCGGGTCACCGTTCACCCCACATTCCCTTCAGACTGCTGCACCTGGTATGGACACATGCGCGTCACCTCGCAGGATATGAGCAGCAGGATGCCCACGAGTTCCTCATTGCAGCTTTGGATGTACTACATAGGCACTGCAAAGGAGACACCCTCAGTAAGCTCTGCACACACCTTTCTGTCCAATAACCATTGGACAGGTTATAAACAGAACAAAAAAAGATCACTTTAGTGTTTTACTTTTAAACGAAGTCCTTTAAAAGCACTTGCTGTATTATAGCTTTTGTATGCTTTGAAATATCTGCTTTCATTTGAGTTAAACAAAAGTAATGAGCTGAGATTGAGAATTGTGTCACTCTGAACCACCAACTGGCTCTGATCTGTAGCTCTACCCACTGAACATAGTCTCTTACATCACTGGACGCAGTCTGAAGGAGACTGACAATTCTGTGTACCAAGGGGACACTCGGCATGCAGTGTAAAGAATGTCAATAGGCCCTGCTGCAGTGCTGTGAGAGGCGGCTTCACACAGACTCGGCAGTAAGACCTGCTCTGATTGGCTAAAGAAGTGTAGAGTGTTGTGAAGTGGCAAAGGGATACTGCTGCAGGTAAATGGTAAAGTGAGAAACAGGGCCGGCCAGTTTTTCAAAGGTGTCAAAGAGGCTGCAGCTGCTGATGGTGGTGTGTGCATAATCATACAATCTGTTCTTTGTGACCCACAGGAGATGACAATGGGAAGAAGGCCAACAATCCAAACCACTGTAACTGCATCATTGACCAAATCTTCACTGGGGGCCTGCAATCAGATGTTACTTGTCAAGTTTGCCAGTACGTTTCCACAACTGTCTTATAAATGTGTTTATGGCTTACATTGTCAAAGATGCAGGCTAAATCCTAATTGGCATGTTTAGTGTCCATTCCTCTGTAAATCAGTACCTGTACACTCTCTCTTTGATCTCCTGCATTTTACTCATTCATCCACATATCCCTGTTGTCCTCTATTACTTACCTCACACCATTGGGATGGTTGTTGTACACACTTCCCTATCCCCTTATGGTGTGTGAACCACAGCTTGTGTCCTCCTCACTGCTCTTATTTAAAGGCTTGGTCCCTGCAGAGCATCTTTAATGGGGGTTGTCTAGACAGCAGCACGATTCAAGCGTTGCCTGTCTGCCCCCTAGAGCTGTCCTGTCGCATTAACAACATGCACGCTGCACTGAACTGCAAAGCACCTCACCCAGAGAAGCAGGCAACTGGGCTCAGCTCCCTGCATTGTTACGTTCATTTACTATGCAAAGTGTTTAAAATGGGGTTTTGTGGCGTTTTCATAATTAATACAACTTTTTGATTTTTTTTTGGGAGCTTTATCAACAATATATTACTAGTAGTAAACAATTAAGGTTTAGAAGAATCAGGAACCATAATAGTGTCATATTACTGCAGGGTGGCTCTCAAATCACCATAAATAGATTTTTATTTAAATTATTGCCCTCCCACTGATACCTCTGGGTATTACAAAACCATGACTCGTAATCAACAATGATAATGTTCAGCAGCTCCTCACAGTGAGTATATATGTTTATTTGTTTATGTATGTTCTCCTATTCTATGACTTTCTTTTCTGCAACTGAAGCATCCATGTTGCTTAGGCTTCTGTGTCTTTTAGCCCTTATAAATGCAAATTTCTTTTGCAAAGCCACTTTTTCTCTTGAATGTTAAATAATAGTGGAACAATGTTGATATTATGTATATGCACATTTTGCATCTCCCAGCAGGCTGAACCAAAAACATAACATAATCACAACTCACAGGAGGTGTGTATTACCACCTGTGTCATCATCTTTTCCTCATGACCTGCAACAGATATACACAAAGTTATGCTGTATTTATCATACACTACAGTTGGAGTAAACGGTCATTGTTTCCTTTTTTCTTTTCTTTTTTTCCCCCAGTGGAGTATCCACAACAATAGATCCATTCTGGGACATCAGTTTAGACTTGCCAGGCTCATCCACGCCTTTCTGGCCTCTCAGCCCAGGAGGAGATGGCAGCACAGTAAATGGAGAGAGCCACCTGTCAGGATCTACCACACTCACAGACTGCCTGCGCAGGTACTCCTTCTCTTTTTTAGTCTTGTTTATAAGACTAGTACCCCATAACATTTACTTCTTTTACTTCGACAAAGGGTCACAAATGGTGTCTCCTCAGTCATCATGACACTGTTAAGCTTAGTTTTCATCTTCTTCCATTAATTGGTTGATAGAGCTTGTGTGACCTCTCAGATTTTCTTCCGCTACCCCCTTATCCTTTCAGTTTATTTCTCATTCATCCTCATCTAATTTCATTCTTTGCCCTTCTCACCTAATTCCTTTCCCCCCAACGCCCCTAGCATCTACTTCTCACATCTGTCTCACCCTCCTGTTTTTTTCTCACCGCCTTTCCTGCTGGCATTTTTTTTTACTGCAGCTCCTCACACACCCCTAGTTACTGCAGCAAGTCTCTTAAAGGTACAGAAGAGGCTTTATTGCTGTTGCCATGGCAATCGAGGCGATGACAAAAGCAAGCAGGGCTTTAGGTTGACAAAACTGACATGCAACCTAAACATGGAGGTGTTTTATTTATTTATTTTTTTGTACAAGCCCTTTGATATCATTAGATGTACTTCATTTCTGAGATTTAAACACACAGTTCTCCACATTACAACACAAATTGTCGTACAAAGGTCTGTTCCCAGTTTTCTTCTTCTTCTCTTAGTTTTTTGCAGCTTTTAAATGGTGGTCACACAATCTCCACTTTGACACATCCGCCTTCTTCTGGTCTGCAGGTTTACACGGCCTGAACACCTCGGAAGCAGTGCCAAAATCAAGTGTGGGGGTTGCCATAGTTACCAGGAGTCCACCAAACAGCTGACCATGAAGAAGCTTCCTATCGTAGCATGTTTTCATCTCAAAGTGAGTCGGTTAAAACGTGCTGCTATTTTTCATCTGCTGTGTTATTTTTTCACTGTATTTGTGTCATTTTATTGTAACAGAAGGTTTCTGTCATTTCCTGGTTTTAACTTAGTCAGTCGATGTTGATTTCCTGGCTTAGGTCTACCTGTGACTTGGGTACATGGGATGTTTCTTGTGATGTGTTCATATTTGGTGGATTTCGCTTTACTTCCCATCATTCGGTGCTTTCATATACTGTCCCAGGACACCTATGATTGTAATGACTCATGCAGTGCTCCACTGTCCATGTTTTATTTATCATACAGTGTCAGACTTATAATGTATTTATGATATTCATAGGCACACACTGCAAGAGGATTGTCTCAGATTAAACTAAGTCATTTATTATCTTGTTATGAATGTGTAATTCCAAAGTGGAAAACATGCTTTTCTACTTACCCCCTGACTTTATTTTTATACATTGCAATGCTGACTGTTATTTCTTAATTTGTTTTCCCCATCCCCCACCCCTCTTTTTTTTTTATAACCATTTTTCTGCCCCCTCCCTTCCCCCTTTTCTTTTCTTTCATCCTCTCTCTCTTGTCCTCCCCAGCGATTTGAGCACTCTGCAAAACTGCGGAGGAAGATTACTACATACGTTTCCTTCCCTCTAGAGCTAGACATGACACCCTTCATGGCATCCAGGTGAGCTTAAAATAAAATGTGATGCTGTTATTTTCTTTTTTCTCAAACCACAAAGGAGACCCTAAACCCCCTTTTTTTTTAAACACAAATTTACACATACTATTTATACATTTATTATGAATACTGTTGCTTCTATGTCAGTCCCTTGCTAACATCTATTGGAGTCAGTAAAGCATAATCAGTTTTATCCCAACCTTATAATGAAGCAGCCATTCACTGTTCTATAGACAGAAATGTTAGAAATCGCCTGCTTTTAGCTGTGCGATGATGCCCCCTAGTGAAACATTGTCACAATGAGTTGTTTACAGTTTTGCATGTAATATTAATATAAAGTCTCCTGCTTTGGTCTTTTTTTTTTCTTCTTCTTTCACAGTAAAGAGAGCAGAATGAATGGGCAGTATCAACAATCGGTTGATGTAATAAACAATGACAATAAGTGAGTACCTGTGATGAAATCAATTTATTAAATGTATTTTCTGTTATTGTACAGAATCCCTGTTAAAAGCTGCTTAGTTGTCCTCATTCATAGGAATTGCAATAGCAATTGCATGGAGGCGCAGTGGCCTCACAACAAGAAGGTTGCTGGTTTGAGCCTAGCCTGGGGAGGTTTGTCCAGTGGCCTTTCTGTGTGGAGTTTGCATGTTCTCCCCATGTATGCATGGGTTCTCTCCGGGTACCACAAGACATGCATGTTAGGAAAATTACTATAGTTAAAAATTGTAAGTCGCTTTGGATAAAAGCGTCTGCTAAATGACTGTATCGTGCATAGTAGCATGAATTTTCCAGCACAAGGGTTGAGAGTTTGACTTTAAACAAAACTGTCTCTTGTGCTAAAAAACAAAAAATTGATATGCAAAATTGTTTTTCTTGTGATCTATGTAGCTTAAAAACAAAACAAAAAAAACAGCAGGATTGATTCTTGCAGAAAAGCTGAAAACTCACGAGGCAACACCTTTATGAAATGTTCACCACATCTTATCTCTTTTATTTTCAGGTATTCTTTGTTTGCAGTGGTAAATCATCAAGGCACGTTGGAAAGTGGCCACTACACCAGCTTCATCCGTCAGCACAAAGACCAGTGGTTCAAATGTGATGATGCCATTATCACCAAGGCCAGCATTAAGGATGTACTTGATAGTGAAGGGTAAGAGTTGAAACAAGGCATGAAATACCACACCGTGTGAAATCTGATTTCCTTTTTTCTGTCTCTCCTTAGGTATCTCTTATTCTACCATAAACAGTTCCTTGAGTATGAGTAGTCTTGATGACCACTGATCATGAGAAAACGTTGCTTCAACGGGAGACTTGATGGACTGGGGGCAGGAAGAAACGATAACACAAAAACCTACCTGAAACCTTTTAACTACCAGTCTGCTCCTCCAGCTGTGGGGGTGCAAAAAAAGAAAAAGACATGTAAAATCATGCAACCTTTCAAAAGGAAAAAAACTAAGTCAGCAAGCACTGAGCTACTTCTTGGCATTTACTTGACAAAACTGTAAAAGGGGAGCCGGCGGATGAGTCGACATGGGTGGATCCAGGCTTGGGCAGAGGGAAGAGGTCCCACACCCCTCGCTCTGTCTCTCCTTCTTCCTGCTGCAGGGGCAGAGTCTGAGTTTGGGCACATTTGGATTTTTATTACAGTATTCTGACGCCCCTCCACCTCCCACACACCCTTCACATCTCTCCCATGGTGCTCTCATTTCAACTGACCAAGCATTTAACTAAGTCATTATGGCAGACAATATGTTGTCATATGCATATAAGACTGATTGCAAAAAATATATATATAAATCGGTGTATTATCAACTTTGCAAAAGGTATGGTTATGATACTTCTCATTTGTGAATTTAGTTATGAAATACTGTACGAATCTAGTATACATTTATTTTTAAGAGAAGAAAAACAAGGGAGAGCTTAGAGATGCTGCCTTTGCGAATGGCTGTGGAAGCGCTGCCATGGAAACTAAACTGATTTGGACCTGAGTTTTCTCATGTTCATATTCATTTATTTACTGTGTTGATTGTTTCATTTAAAGTCTGGTTGAGGGCAGGGAATATCTATTTTTTTAGCAACTCATTGACTTTTGAGTCTTTGTTTACTGTTTTTTTTCCTCCTCTGTTTAGTTTTTTTTTTCTTTTTCAGTATTTTTTTCTTAGCTTTTCAGTACAGTCATATGTCCCATGCTGTCCTGGTACAGGAAATGTTTTTGGACGTATTACTCTTTCATTCTTGTGGAATTGTTGGTATTATGATGGTGTAA
Source organism: Kiunga ballochi (assembly GCA_037177335.1). Taxonomy (NCBI): domain Eukaryota; kingdom Metazoa; phylum Chordata; class Actinopteri; order Atheriniformes; family Pseudomugilidae; genus Kiunga; species Kiunga ballochi. Next base: position 11,134,520 of record JBAMIG010000022.1, read on the forward strand.
TTGGCTCACCTTTACTGTTTGGAAATTGTGTGTGGAATATGATCTCTGGGTTTCATATTCTGAAGAAAAAACTTGATACATGAACTCCAGATCAGATTCTATACCCGAGGATGATGTGTTCTCCTCTTTAATGTTTAAAAAAAAGGAAAAAAAAAAGCCTATTTAACAACACAATGCATGCGACTGGGTTCTCATGATCTTGTGTGGGAAAAAAAATAACGGCTTAAGGCTTCCTCCCCATCATGATTTTTATTCTGTAGTTTGGAAAACGGGAAGGCGGATTTGTGAAATGTATAGAAAGGTAAAACATATTGCACATATATGGACACAATGTGACCACAGCCTGGCTCAGAATCCATCAGTGTTAATCTTCTCCATGGCAACCGTGACTGGTGTAGACCGGTGTGGTTTGTTGTACGTTTTTGCCTCCGCAGTGCAGTAAACACTCAAGTCAGTATGCTGTCAAGTAAGAGTTTAGATAATGTGCATATGCAACGGGGTCTTGTGGTCACTGATTGTGTTTGTATAAGAAAACAGAATTAAACATATTCCCACATTAAAAAAAATCAGATATATATTGATGAAGGCCCTTACTTCACGCCGTAAACCAACCATAAAAACAAAAGGAAAACAATCCTTGTTTGTTTAGCTGCTCTGTAATTAAAATCAAACACATATCCTTTGGCCTGCTGCACAACCTCGGCTAGAGGGCGATCATGCATTTCTGCAGAGTGAAATTCACTCGTGAAATGAGTACACTATGGTTTTGATCATGGAGCAGTCGAGGCCACCCAAGGACATTCAGGGAAATGGCTGAAACAAAGATCAAGAGGAGCGCTTCATTATCTGTTTCAGTGATTAAACTCCGAACTAAACTGGAATGTGTATGTGGCGTGCTGTCTTTTGTCTGGTTTTTTTTTAACCTTTGCACTTTCTGAAGGACTGTCAGAGGTGAAGATCTGTAGCATATCTGAGCCAAATCAAAGTGTTTAAAGCTGCACAGTTACTCTATGACTGCCAAAAGACAGGTTTACAAAAATATGAAGAATTTCTGTTGAGCTAAAAACAGCAGTGTTGAACGTAGTTTTAAACTTGCTGAACTTGTCATGTTGTGTGCCTGGTCTTTGAGCAGCTTTAGTTATGCACGTGATTGTGGCGCCTCCTGGTGGCCACATTTAGAAGCACAATAGTCTGAAAAGAATGAAGCATCTTATGAGGAGTCCAGGTATATGAACACATTCCAGGCTGAACAAACCATAATAAAAGCTATCATTTGAGTAAAAGCGTTACATTAACATTTGTTCTCATGCTATTGTTATTGAATGCTGCACATTTCTTAGATAAAAAGCAGGTGTCGCTACCTAAATATTGTCTGATGTGGCTTAAGTTTACAGTCTTTTTGTGATTTATCTTGCTATAATTATTTTAGTGAGAAAAATGTGGAAAAAAAACTAATTTGATGTAAACATCTTACCATACATTAAAAAAAAAACAATTTTAAGTAACAAAATTGGCTGTTCAATTTGTAGTGCCTTACATAATTAACTTTAGATTAGGAAATTAAAATAAAAACACTTGTTTTGGTTCATTCTTTATTCAATTCGGCACAAATATACACAAAAAACTGCAAACTGAACTTATTTAAGTGCAAACAGTAGAAGCGGTAAACTCACCATGGAAAGCACCATGAGCAAAACGCACAAATTAAACATGAAAATAGCATCTTATCATGTAATCTTATCAAATTGGTTGATAAAAATATTGGTTAAAAATAGTGAAAAAAAAGTTGACACATCTATAAGCACTCCTAAGAAGCTGGCGCTATAAACCACTAATGCTGTTTTCCATTTGCTTTGCTACGATTAAGCACCAGCTCATTTTGTACCACCCATTAAAACAGACACATTTTTCAGCTTTGTTACATAGATGTTTGGTTTCAAACTAGTTTTTTTTTTACTATAAGACGACAGAACACTAAACATCATGTCTTTCTGCGGAAATTAATCATTTCAACCTTACCACAGAGACACGGACCGTGGAATTAAATGAGACATAGATGTGTGTTCAAATGTGCCCTTCAGGAAACAGAAAGACAGCATATTTATATATTTGACACAACTGGGTCACATCAAAAGTATGTATGTACATCACATTTTTGCTGGAGACAACTCATCTCTTAGGATTTTTTTACACTTCACAATCTTTCAGGAGCCTTTTTTTTTTTTTTTTTTTTTGTACCAGAAAGCTTTCTTGTGTGCTGTACATCACACTCAAAAATAATAATCTGTCCATAACAACAAACGGGGTCGCACGTCATTGGGATGAAGTGAGTACGCCACTGCATAGCAGCATTACGATGACGATGATGATGATAAAGGAACACCACAACCTCTTGAGAAGAAGTGTTCTAGCCCTTCACAAATTCACATCACTCAGCCACTTGGTGTCGGACAAGATCCTTGAACTGAAGCCTTTCAAATGCCTGAATTACCAGAAAAAGGGATCAAAGAGAGGAGGATAGTAAAGAATAGTACAATTTCATAAGTTAAAACATGTCAGTGCTTCACAACAGGACCTCTTCCTCTTCTTTTCAGCAGATGAGTGGACAGGAAAGAAGAAAAATACAGTCATTCATGACATTTGCTTTTTTTTATGGACATGTTACATGCTCTGTAATCACACACTTAAAGCAGGAAGATTAGTTATAACTAAGGGTTTTTACAGTCATTTAGAAATACACAAACCTTGGAACAAGACATCGCTTCAACACTGGCAAACAATGACAACAACAGTACACAAGCTGTGATTCTGTCCAGTACAAACAGGCAGTTTTTGATTTTAATACTGTGCAACACTGCCAACTATTATTTATTTTTATTTATATCTCTAGCAGCATGTTGGTTAGAATCTGGCTCAATATATATTTACACACCAGTACTGTTATTGCCTTGTAACTTTAATCGTATCGCCAACTTGACTAAAACCACATGCCATGGAAGCAAAGCGAGGGGATAATATGAAACAAGACTCATCTGGTAACTTACTGAATATTATTCATTTAAAGTTGGTAGATGTGGAATTGCACACACCCAAATTTAGAAACAGTTTTGAATGGTAAAACACAGAAGCGAACAACAGCACTCGCATTCATTACTTTACCTGACTGACTAATATCTCTTGTTTACATGTTGGATTTAGCAATTAGCAAATGAAATAGGTTAATAATAACTTGCTTTATTACCCCATAGTCTGGTAATTTTTATGTACAATTATTTACAGACAGCCTTTCAGAAAACAACAATCTGTAGCATAAGAATGGTTATCAGATAAAATAAGAATATAGAAACTGGGAAAGAGCCTCTGGAGTCTTTGGGGAAAATTCATATATCCCAGGGGACCATTAGCAAGCGAGTGGTGGTGTCTGTTACCTCTCGTCTGTTATTACATTAAAAACGGAGAGGCATCAATTACATTGGCTGAGCTCCCACAAAAGGGATTTGTATGAACCTATGATTTTGTTAGAATGGATTTGTTTACAGTCCGACAAACCAAACAAACCGAGGATAATACAGTTTAACATATTAATTGGTTTATAATTCTGTTACTGATCCGCCCTTTCTAACGAGTTAAAATTGAATAATAAGGGTTTTATATGACAGTCGGTTGATGGGATGAAAAGGTGGAGGGGAGCAGTCTGCTTGGATGTCATAGTCTAATCCCCTTTTTCTCAAATGCTGGTCTGCAAGTCACCATTCAGCAGGGTGCTCTGGGTCTCCGTGGGATCATTCATCATGCGAGATTTATCCTGCCGGCTGTCACTGCGCTCAACCTCATCCAGCCCTCCCACCTTCTTGAGACACAGAACGTTCTGGAAACTTTTTTTGAAGTTGTCTGAAAGGAAGGCATAAAGGATGGGGTTTGCACAGCTGTTGGCATATCCCAGAACCACCACAAAAGCAAAGGTGCTTCTCAGGATGGGAGTGGTGCTGATGGTGCCAGTTACCGAGGTCACGTTGAAGACGTAGAAAGGCAGCCAGCAGAAAACAAACACTGCCACCACAATGGATACCATCCTGGTTACCTTCCTTTCTGAGCGCTTCCTCTTAGAGGAGCCCACGCGAATGCCTGAAGACTTCACCTTGATGATGATGAAAAGGTAGCAAAGGCAGATGACCATGAGGGGGAGGAAGAACCCCAGAATAAAGGTGTAGAACATGAATGCTGTGTAGTAGGCCTCTTGAGGTTCAGGCCACACTATGGTGCAGAAGCAGCCATCTTGCTTTGTAATCAAACCACTGTAGATGACAATTGGAAGATTAACCAAAAGCGACACTCCCCACACTGCTAGGTTGATAGTCTTGGCCATGCGTGGTTTTCGCCACTTTGTGGACTTGATGGGATGAACCACTGCCAGGTAGCGGTCTATGCTCATTACCATTAGGCAGAATATGGAGGTGAATTGGTTCAGGGAGTCAACAGTCATCACAACCCTGCAGAGCACGGGCCCAAATGGCCAGTGAACCAGTGCCAGCTGGATGGCGATGAAAGGCAGTCCCATCATGAAGAGTACATCTGCCACTGCCAAGTTGAGGATGTAGATGTTGGTGACTGTCTTCATCTTAGCATAACGCAGGATAACGTAGATGACGAGGGCATTTCCACAGAGACCCACAGCACAAACCAGAAAATACATACAGGTAATGACCACTGTGCTGGTTCTGTTGAAGCTTAGGTCTGTGTCATTCCTGTTGTTCAGATTAGACCCATTGGTTTGTATGAAGCCTTCATACATGAGGTGCTCTGACAAATTCGGTGGGGTTGATGGGAAAATCCAGGAGTCCATGATACCTCAGCCTCTTCCTGTGCAAAGCTGATTACGTCATCCCACCTGTGCACAGAGAAGAGCTTTGTCAAACTACAATTTCACTTAACATGGATTTTGTGATTGACGGAAGGAAATTGACATTTATTGTCATCATTCATCAAACATTTAATGTAATCCCCTCACTGTCTGCACTCGGGTAACATCTTGACAGATGTTGAGTTGACCTAGTTGACCTGTGTATGATGACCTGCTATCACATGACATTTTGCAATCCTTCTGTATGCATGAGTGACAAAAAACAATACAATACTGTAAGTTTTGCACTTTTAAATGTACTGTAGTATGTTTACTTTTTTCTAGTCACACATAAGTAGAGCAGTTCCTGAAGGAATGTATTGACTTTATATTCTGGTCATCTCTCTTGACAACAGACGTAACTGATAGCATGTAGGGAGTAGAGCTCCACAGGATTCAGCCTTTCTAGCATTGACCAGACCCATTTGTGTATATGTATGTATATA
>JBAMIG010000022.1:11156956-11179330 GCA_037177335.1 Kiunga ballochi
ATTTGTAATGAATCCAGAATGTATGGCATTTCATGTTTTTTAATTGCATTACAGGAAATAAAGAACTTTTTCACAATGTTCTAATTTTCTGAGACCGTCCTGTATTGCAGATTGGGATTATTCCTACATGTATCATGGGATATTGTACACGTCACATGACAGAAAGTATTACTCACGTTGTTATTGTTCTAAGTGATTTACTTTTGATCGAGTTCAGTGTAGCTATTACTTTTGGAAAGAAACAGTTTTTGAGTCTGTCCTAAATGATAATAATAAAACAAAAAAATGAGAGAGTATGAAGGTTTATTCATTAATAATGTTCAACCCAGCTGCTAGGTTTTACTCAACCTGGCTCATTAAGTCACAGGTGCAGCTATTTTCCTTTATCATCTCGGCGTAAGCTGTGTGGCATGCCTAATAAAAACTTAGTAAATAAAACAAAGCCATCAAACTAAATCAAACTCAAACAGAATCCAAAACAGGCAATCCATTTACATAAAACCATTTCAAAATGAACAATGAAAAGTCCAAATAATAAGCAATAAACCACAATCCCCCTGTTACATTTGCTTGGTGAGTCTGGTGTAAGTGCAGAGCAAACTGGTCCATCTAAAGAAGTGGTCTCTATAAAAAGTTCCATTTCAGCTCACTGGGTTGAGTGGGAAAGCAAACTCGGACCTGAAAAATGTAGCAGTTAAATTGAGTTCCCATATAAGATGAGTCTAGTAGTGAACCAGATATACTTCCTGCTCATAAGTACACTTGCCATGAAGAACATAAAATTAGAGGGTCTGCACGGTGGTGGTGTTAGTTAGCACTGTGGCCTCACAGCAAGATGGTTGTTGGTTCAATCCTCAGGGGGGGTCTGAACAGTTGATTTCTGTGTGGAGTTTGTATTTTAATGTTCTGAGCCAATCTAGCCCCAAAAGCTCATGAATATTCATGTGTTAATGGACATAGATGTTATTTGAGGTTAACAGTTAAACTCAAATGATTTCAGAGAATTATATTCCTGATATTTTTTATGCAAGTTAAGTTCAGCTTGTAGTTCTGGTTTCATGTTGGCACCGCGACTCCAATAGATGATACCACGAAAGACCTCTCCCTTGGTTGTCCTTAATAGGTGTGAATAATAATGTTATCCTTCTAAATCTAAGCATTGATTTGTTATTAAACCCTGGCTTTACAGTTTGTTTCCTATATAGCAGTTCTGAATTTACCCAAATATGAGTGTGAACGGTTATCCATCTCTCTGACAGAGAGATAGATAAGAGTCTCTGTCCATATATTCCCTGGCTCTTCCCTGAAACAACTGCTGCGATAGTTCCAGTTTCCCCATGACTCTTGATTTGATTAATTGAATTAAGACAATGACTGACTGGACATAAAATATCAATGTGTCATCAACAGGGATTTTGCATGTTTGGCCATGAGATTAAATCATATCTTTAAACTAACAAAAACATATAAATGAGTATTATAATCTATTTATGTCCCCATAAATGATCACTCAACCTACTAATATCATTCTAAAAAGAGTTGTACTGTAGCAGGTTTTCTTTCAAAAGCAGCAGCACTTTTAATTTCTTGCAGCTATCTGTGGAGCATATCAAAAGACACATGCTTCTTTGAATATATATCTGAATTTATGCAGATTAATTCATAGTCATGCATACCTCAGATGAACATTTTTTTCATGTTGGAACACAGCCATGCAGAATTTTCTGACCACAATTTCATGTCATTGTATGAGCAAGGAAGTGCAGCTGCTGGCCACTTAGTGCAACTTTCCAATCTCATGAAACCAATTGGTTTTCACTCTTCTTTCCAGAGCCAAGCGATGATAGATAATGACGCTCATGGAGGACAGCAGCCAATGGATAAAATCTCTCAGGTGGTCTCTGCCTGAATGAGCTGTCAGCAGCACTGACCTCCACATTTATTGGTCTCTGACTCACTGCACAGCATCTGAAAACACCCCCCTCAAAGTTATAATCTTCGGGTAAGTAGTCATTGCAGATAAATAATGCTGTTTGGTTCAAAATTCTGTTTCAGTGGTCCAGCGTCACTAGTTTCAAACATCAAATTATTTTGTTTACATTTAAAAGGATTTTGATTTTATTGGCGCATAACACAGGCAACAAAACTATTATATAAAATCTAGCCATGATAACTGCAATCAAATGTGGCAATCCAGAACAAAAAGATATATCCTTAGATTAATAATATAATCAAATAGTCATTGTAGGAACAGCACAAAGAAAATCACTGAACAAACAAAAACTTTGACTCATGTTAGAAATAAAAATCCTGCAAACTCAATGTTTCCATAACAATGTGTTCAGGTTCTGAGTTTCACTGTTTGGGGAGAAAAATATGCACATCGTTTTATTTGGAAAGTAAATGACGTTCTAGGTCGCATCATTTAGAGCTGGTTTGCTGCCATGGGGCCTTGAAGCCTTTAATGCTTCAAAGTGGATAGTCAATGGAAAGTCAAATACTGCATGAGAATGTCAGAATAGCCTAACATAATGTTTTTTAGAGTAGGAAAACGACCCAGAGCAACCACATCAAAAACAAAATGGTAGAAAGAGGAGAACATTCACAAAGATTCATGGCTCAAAGCAGAATTGCTACAAAGAGCGATGAAGAGTTCAATGCCTGTTCAATGAAAACATAAAAAAAAGTCCGTTTGAAGCTGAAAATGCTCATTTGGGAGACTTGACCAAAGACATTTTCTGTACAAGTCTCAGGCAACTGAAGGCATCAACTGATGGAAGCTAAAAAAGCCGAATGACTGTAAAAATAACTGTATAAAGGTTTAATCACTTCCTATAAATTCTAATTGAGTGAGTGAATTTTTCTCCTGATACTTTGTGAGCATTAATACCTGCATGTAAGCAAGTGCCTAAAAATTCTGTTTATTTAATAGGATTAAATTTTCCACTTTATCAAATAATCCCATTGAAACTTCTTAATTTTCACAGAAATTGCCCTGAGATTATGGGAAAGCTAACGGAGTGACTAACTTGTGTTAGTTCATTCTCTTCAATCCTCTTTGATCTCCAAGGAGCATAAAAACATATATTAAACAAACATATAATATATAACATATATTAATAAATATACAAATGATGGTGAGGTGATCAGCACTCACCACATTTAGGGGATTATAGGCCAATTATAACTCAGGAGACTCGCATGTTCTCTCCATGTATGGCTAGGTTTTCTTGCTTTCTCCCCTTTGCATATTAGCTAAATGAGTGTATGCATGGAGTATTTGTCTCTGTGATAGTCTGTTTTAAAGCTGTTCAAATGTGCACTCTGTCTCTTGCTCAATTAAGGTTCACACTTCTCTTTATATGTACGGTAAATTTGTGGTAACAAAATAAAACTTTTCTTCAGAGAGCAGGTGGCATTGGTGTGTGTGTGGGTGTGTGTGTGATTGCGTGTGCATATATGGAGTAGACAGTGATGTTCCTTATTTATTAATATTCAGTCTAGGGCAGGAAAAGCAGCTCAGCCTGCTGCTCTGTTGATGAGGAGAGGTGTAAACAGAATACAGAGCCATCTGTATAACATAAATGTCTTGGTAACCGCTAAAATGTCTGTCAATAATCAGATTCCTTATAAAAGCAAATGATAGCTAAAGTAGCCTGATGTGCCATTTTACAACTTGTCTCTGAGTATTTGATCTCACTTCATTTGCAGTCTTGAAGGATAGATGTTAGATGCATTTAGACCCAGATACACAGAAAGAAGCTGGGAAAATTATTGGCTGAAGTGTAAGTGATTGAACGCTCCTTGTTTGCTCTGCCTCTCAATCGCTACCACAAAGCATGAGCACCTGTTTAGCTTTCTACTGCCACATGGAAACAGGTGGTCTAAATATTGAATTGCTTGAAAGAGAGGTTGGGTTTCCTGTTGTTTGTGTTTGAACTGTTTGAGCTTTCTGTAGAAATGTTTTATTGTAAAACTAGTTATGGAATATTTTTACAGTCAGTATGTGCTCATTATTTCCGTGATTGACAGCCACTGATGGTTAAAATGAACCTTTAGCTAATCACCTTTCAAACAATATGTGATGTCAGTCCGGCATCTATGCTGACAGGGTTTTGAGGGAAAGTATGCTAGTCTGAGGTGAAAATAGATCTATCCTCAGAAACAAAGAAAGTTGTCAGTATAATAAGACTCCAGAGTGAAGCTGGTATGTAGATCCATAAAATGAGGATATAAATGGCTCATTTTGAGAGATTAAACACAAAACTGTTGTTTTTGTACATTAATTGTATTTTTTAAAAGTAGCAACGTTTAATGATTTCAAACTTTATTTTCAGTGACTTTTATTTTGTTGCACAAAGCACCTTTAAAAAGTTTAGTAAATTATCTGAGTCAGAATGAAATTAACGTTACAATTAAAATATTGTATGCCTAAGGATATCTCTCTCAAATGTAGTTTATAATGGAATTTATAATATAAACATAAACCCTCTAGGAGCACATTAAACCAATTTAACTTTATCTGAAGATGACACATTTCTCACCTTGTGCGTTTGTGCTACTCAAACTCACATTGTTACTACATATGGTCTCTATGGAGACACAAATGCTGCAATGCAATTACTGAATGCTTTTTATGCTTGGCATCTGTGAGGAAATAGCATTGGAAAATATAAGATAAATAAAGATAACATATTACACTGAGACAGCATTAAATGTAGCAATTTAGGCTAACTCTCATGAATAGAGAGCCTAGTCACCTCCACTCCCATGGATGCTGTCCACATCCAATTGCTTGTGAACAGCATGCATATAGCCTATTCATGCTTAATTACATAATTAGAGAGCAAGTGCATTCTTTAACATATTTATTAGATGTGAACAAATACACTGCAGAAAAAGATCCATAGGGACATTTGTAGAGGATGACAGAGACAACCAAGAGACAATTCTTCCTAAAACCATCAAGAAAAGAGACATTTTCACTGTTGCATTTACATGTAACCATAGCAACAAGCAAACTAGTGTCTATCAAGATAGTGTCAAGCCAGATGTTTAGTTGTTTCTTTCCCTGTGAATATGCAAAGGGGAGGCGGGTGGTTGTGCTTTGGGTGGTGGTGCTGCATGGTACTGTGTGTGTGACTACAGCAGTTACTCCACATGAAGTTGTTTTCACAAACACTGGGTAATACAAACTGAATTTAACGACAGCTTGCACCAGTAAGGGTGACCAGAAAACACATGAGTACTTTTGTGGAAGAAAACTATTTTCAAGCTATATAATGCAACTGTGAGTGTTTTGATGTAAGGGCAATGAGGGTGATGACATAAAGGATTCAGTCTTTCCTGAAGTCTTCATATATTTCTGGAAAACCTGGTTCTAAAACCCACATAACCAGAAACTAAGCATAAAACATAATACTCCACAAAGCACCAAATGAAAAGTCAACTTTCAGATTTGTTTCGGAACAATATGTCATTGCAAGGAAGGTGTTGATGCTTTCATTTTCCCATGTTTTCAACAGAAGAAGCTTTTTCCCTGGTGGTTTCTCCATGTTTCTCTCTACTTTCTTCAAATAGATGTTTTAAGCATCCTCGTTCGGTGATGCAAATATAAAGACACCTTTGCCATTTATCGTTAACTGATGAGATTCAGTTCACTTCTTTTGAAGCCTTTTATGTACATTGTCTAATTTCAAGTCAAGAGGCCAGTGCAAATCCCTCATTTAATTTTAATTGGATGTTGTCAGGGTGAAATTTCACAGACTGCACAATGTTTTATCATGTTCTCCTAGTAAGAAAAGAGTGTTATAATTGTCGGTCTTGCCCTTTGATGTAATATAATACAACTCTTTTCCAGCAAATTGAAGGTGCTAGAAAGATATATGATGGTATAAATATGCATATTATTGGAATATGAATGCCTCTTTAATAATGTTGTGAATAAAAAGTCATTTGTATGATGTTCTCTATCTACTGTAGACTACCTGAGATAATATTGAAATTGCTCTGGTTTTATTTATGCTTATAATGTTCAACCGGTAGCCCTACAGGGATACTCTCGAGTGCATGAAAGTACAGAGGTGCAAATTGATCCTACTTAAACACCACACACATAAATGGCAAGGCAAGGCCAGTTGATTTGCATAGCACCTTTCATGTACAGGACAATTCAAAGTGCTTAACATGGAAACAGTAAAAGCATTACAGATATAGAGAAGAATTAAAAACAGCAAAAATCACAGGAAAATGATCAATTAAATAAAAGTAATTAAAAGCAGATCAGATAAAGTTTCCGTGCAGATTTCATTCATAGGCGCATGAAAAAAGAAATATTTTTAACCTGGATTTAAACAGCAACTGTAAACCAAGTGTTTACAGTTGGTGAGAGTTTAATCTTTATTGGCACTTTGTTCCACATTTTTGCAGCATAACAGCTTTAAATAATAGATAAATTGTTTCTGCAATTTCAAAATAAAATTTGGCTTGAATTTTAGTTTTGAAATATGTATAAATCCATCACATGTACCTGCTACAACAAATAACTACTGGTGCTGGACAATGGCAAGAAGGTGCTTGGTGCATTAGAGAGGTAAGAGAATTAGGGTGCAGTCATAATGCTGCCAATTGGTCTTTTTCAAACTGACTGAGGTTTTATTCTTCCAGGGAAATTTGAACACCACAATGTAGCCTATAACCTGTGGCCTGACCTGCATGTTAGAACGTTAAGTAAATATAAATATGTGTAAAGTGATGCCGTTCTTGTATGAATGCCCCCTTAGTAGCTATAAATACATATTTATTTATGACTAAAAAAAACCAATTATATCAAATCAAAATATTGATAGTCACTTGGAGACTGAGAAGAAAGCTTGATATTTTCTTGACTCTGAGACAAGTTTAATAAAAATAACCAAAATATAAATGAATAAATAAAACTGATCCTGGCATTTTGGCCTGGTTTTTCCCATAAATAATCTTGGACACCACTAATCTTTAAGCCCCAGGGTATCAATCATGCAATTACCTAAAGCCAGTAAAACTTTAGTTATTAGCTGGAATCAGTGAGAGAAGACACAATACACACTTCAATAAAGGGTAATTTGTTAATAAAATAAACATCTAAACCCCAGGATGTTAGAGAGGCATTCATCTCACTGTGAGTTTAATAGAGAAAGAAATGACAAAGAACAGACATGAGCAATGAAGGATCAGATGAAAACTGTTCCCACTTAAAATGTAGAAACAGTTTTGTTGTGTCTGCTGCTCGCTTTTCTCTTTGATGTTAACTCAACCCAGTTTAAATAAAGATTAAATAAGGTTTTGTTTGTTTGTTGGTTGTTCTTTGTATAAAGATTCAGTCAGGTTCTGAATTATTCATCTTTCTGGCAAAGAAAGAAACATCTGCATCAGTATTCACATATGGACTTAAGGTTTTACTGAATGAATAAAAATCTTAAACACAGAGCCTCAAACACCATTTATCCATCCAGTTTCTGCCGCATATTTGAAATCGGGTTGCAGAGCAGCAGGGAAGCCCATATTTCCCTCTTGCCTGTCACAATCACCAGTTATTCCTGAGGGGGTGCTGAGGCATACCCAGACACGCTGAGATATGTCCCTCCATCATGTCCTGTCCTCCTCCTAAAGGGATGAGCCAGATTCAGAGTGAAGTGCAGAGTGGATGTCCGTTTATTCCTTCCCTCTGGAATAAATAAAATATTTTTCATTCATTCATGGTACCAAATTCTGGGACTCAAAGTGAATCACAGTGTTGCCACTGTCTTTTAGGGATGCATCTTTTAGATTGATTATCATACTAAAACTGAAAGAAAGTCAGGCTAAAATGGACTTTTTTCTGCCTCTGGTCCTTGGCCAAACATTTCATCTCTTCAATCTAGTTTTGCTGCTTAGAGCATCTCTGCTTGATATTTTGAGATAGATTTCTAATGCAAACACTAAACAATGTAAAAACATTAAGATTTCTGCAACGGTGAGAAGCTGAGTGATTAAAACATATCATCTTGTCTAGAATATTGTCATTATTGACATGGTTTCAAAAGACCAAAAAAGAAGGTTCTCACGCAAAAATGATCATTTAAAATCTTTTAATAGCTTTTTCAGATCTTCCATTCAAGGGATGCAGTGAAAGTAATTTGTGAACCTATGTTATGTGGCTTACAAATGGATTATGTGGTGAAGAGACATGTTTGGATCATGGAGTACAGCAACTCTGTCCTTTAATCAGTAAAGCACAGAAACCCAATCAGGTTTGTTTAGGCAAAAATCTTGCATCCATGTAAACACAACAACAATCCTCCTTCGTTTAAAAGGTAATTTTTTCAGTGCTTTTGATTTAGAGAATTTATTCCCCCATCACTTGCTAAAAAAATAGTATCCAACATGATGAAGCTGCTCATTGGCTCTCCATCAGGACTTTTCCATGATGCAGGGAATTCAATATCAAACTACGTCATCTTGTCATGTGTTAGATTGGTTTCATTTCAAGTGTTAGAAATTTTGACTATTTAATTCCATGCAAGGTGAAACCTAGGCTGATCAATCATAAGCTGTAATATTAAAGAAATAATCTCTTGATAAAATTCCTTTGCACGTTGCCGACAAAGACTTTTTGTGATGACTCAAAATGGAGGGATTTGGTATTTCCTTTCAACACTCTCCTGTTTGGTGGACTGAAGTTATTTTAATCTTCAAAGAACTGAGCTTCTGCTTAAAACTTGATTGTGAGGAGGCTTTGAATTTTATTTTAGTTAGCCTTACTTTACTTTAATTGTAAACAAGTCATTGTCAAAAAATCTTATTAAGATTTAAAACAAGTGTAAGTTTTCTGTATAATCTAATATATTGCGATAAGACTATATCTGTTACTCCATCCTTTTCTCAGTCTTAATGCAGTAAAAGCCTGCAGTCTTACTTGGTGCTTTAAAGGACTTGAAACATCACTTCATCTTCTTTTCACACTAAGTTTGAATGCAAACGACTGTGTAAAAGCCAAACTTATGTTGCAGTTGTAACAATCTGGTGTGAGTTGACCATTTGCTGACTTGCTAAGGTGTTGTATTTTTGTTCTTCTTCTATTCTTGTAAACACTAAAACACTGCAGTGGACTTTTTGCTGTGCACTTGTTGCCATGTGTCTACTATACTGGTGGGAGTGTGATTTCCATGTATTATTTACTGTCACTGTTACTGCATACAAGACAAAAACAACAATAATCAGTTAGAAATAATCACAAAACACATATTACTTGTCTTATTATTATAGCGTGCTTCCATAATTAATTTGTTTAATGTGTTTTTTTGCATGCATTTCCTCTACAGAACTGTGAACATTAAGTAGATTATCAAATTGCCAGATGAAAAATACTTAAAAATCCTATGGCTTAAGGGTTTTAGCCATTTAAAACTGTATCTCTGAGGCCTACTTAATGTTTGCTTGGCAACACAGAGAACAAAATACACAGGCGGAGGGACAGATGGCCATGTAAGGACAAACACGGCAAGTGGCAAAAAGAGAGCGGGCGCACCAGAAAGCATGTGTGTGCGCTTGTGTGTGTTGTGTGTTTTGCCTTACACAACAAAATCTGAGAGGCAGAGACAAAGATAGAGAGCTTAACTGCCTCAGGCTGCTGCTCATATTTAGTATTGAACAAAGCAGAAGCATTGTTGATATTGAAACTTGCCATGTGTTTTGGGTTGTGTAATGAGAGGGAGATTTGTAAACCGTGCAGTAATGGAATATAAATCTAATTATATCATGCAATACAGATTAAAATGATACACTTTTGACCTTTCTGGTGTTTACTGTTTACTTGTCTGCATATAATAGCATGTGAAAAAGAGTTTTGTGAGAATGCAAGCAAGCAGTGAAAATGAAAACTGAGATGAAGGCTGAAGAAAAAAGCCTGCTCTGTCTTTACACTACAAATATTTCTCAGTAAGAATCTGCCACATAATACCCTCAAAAAATTGCAGCCCGTTGCTGATATCCATGTAACTCCAGGTGGCATCTTTGCACCCTGATACACACAAGTACTTCTGCTGAGATGAACTGATCTGGATAGATCAACCTTATCGAGAACAAACGGAGAGGAAGGGATAAGCGTGATTCATCAGGTCTGCCATACAGCCAGAGATTGGTTTCTCCAGTATAGAGAATGCCCACTGGTGTCAGTCAGGAGTTTCTGTTGTGTGCTGACACACACACATAGCGGATATTAAAGGGAAGGGGGAGATTGCATCCTGTTACTGTGCTTCCCCTCACTGTGTGACAGAAAGGGCAGGTCATGACGCACAGCTGGTATTTTTCTGGGATTTATTAGATGCTTTTGTGAAATACTCTTCATATCCAACCAGTCTGCAGTGCAACCTTAATAATATCCTTCATTTTCTAATATGTTCTTCTGGATTATAGCAGCTGGGAATCACTGTGTTTGTATGCTATGCGTGTACAACCTCCATCCTCTATATTTAATCTTACGTATGCTCAACTGTAATTGTGTCTGGATTGCATGAAAACTAAGCAACAAAAGAAGCTCCAATTCAGAACTCTGCCTGAGCAAAATGACCAAGGGATTTGTGTCCAAGTCTCCACAAATGTAAAATCATTTAAATAATTTTTTGCATATAAGCGTAGATATTTGCTTTTTTGTAGTTAATCCTTTCCAAATGTAGAGCTCACCCATTTTTAAACCAATCTAAAACTGGATAGCTTAAAAGCTGTCAACCAGAATATATAGTCATGAGGTTTCATCACTTTTGAGTTCTTACAAAATTCCACATGCAGGAACATTTGTCTGCAGTCCTCATCCGCTTCCTTCCTGACATTTTAACAAGGGTTCATGTGGAGAACTTTATTATTTAACTCTGCAACCAGCACAGCTAACCACTAAATGTGACTCAAACCTACATGTGATCACAGCGGGTTTAGACTTTAAATGTACTAAAGGTACATGCAAAGTCGGGCATATGCAAAAGAAAAAAACACATAGAGACGGATCAGAGCAGCTCTGAAACCACAAAAGCAGAAAACCTGATCTTCTTTAACTGAGGCCCCTGCTTTAAAACTGTTCAATGAATAGAGCCACTGTGAAGCCATGCTGTGCAAATCTGGCAATGATTTGAGACAAAAACACCAGGATTAAAGAGGAAATAGATCATAAATAAGAGTGTAAGCTGAAGTAATTAACAGTAATGAATAATTCTCAAGCAGCCCATGTTGGTTTATAGAAGTCAGAGAATGCACCAATATATCACTGTTAAAAGTAAAATTGACAGAAAACTATTGTTTAATTATGTGGTTCAAATTATTAAGAACAAATCAAACATCAGTGTTGCAATATAAGCAATAGTTATCTACATTTTCTGACTATTTGTTTCAGATTTTGGATCACGCTGTCTTTCTGGTTATATGCCTCAAAAGGTTGAGGCAATTCATCCTGCATATTCTATTCAGGTAGAGTCACATACACCACTAACACAGAGGTGTAATTTAACCTTGTTTTGACTCATTGTCATTGTATTAGTCATAAACCAAGACTGTGAAGCAGAGAGTAAAATCTATTCTGTTTTGAGAGAGAAAATATTTATTTATCACATGTGAAGCACTCTAGAGATGGCACTTAATATAACCTGCTGGACAAAAGGTCAGTATTGAGCAGGCAAAATAACGAGTAATTTGTAAAATGAATGTGATTAATTCTCCCAGACCAAACACTTCTGTTTTCAAATGCAGAAATTAGTCACCACCCAGATGAAACCCAACACATGGGCCATGACAAACAGCAGTGATGGCGGCACCATTGCACTTCATCCTCTCAAAACGCTTGTCTCTGCACACATTTGATGGGCTGTTATAATGGCTGGAATTTTAAAACAACCTGATAGGATGAAAAGTGAGAAAATTTAGATCAAATCAACGGACATCTTGCTGTCGATGCTACTGTGCAATAGAAAAAGACAATCCTGGATTCATCTTATTTTACAAACAACAAAAAAGCATTAAAAAAAGATGGCAGACCTCGGATCTGATCAGTTAGTAAAACCATTGCTGATTGGTTGTGGTGCCATGTGAGTGAAAATGTTTTCAACCTTGTATGTGTCCCAAGTCCCCACGTTGCCTACGTGAACGAGAGGAAATGAATGGAGAAGGAGCAATGTTGGTCTCCATGTGTCAAGCCTTTAGACTCTCCTGAGTCTCCATTTACACAACTCTAGAGTTCAACAGCTTTAAACCAGTTTCATGCCACAGTGCCATGCTGGGTAACATGTGTCGATGGAAACTGCCACAAATGGTTTTATCAGTGTTAGACATGGAATATTTTCGGAGGTTTTTATTTATTTGTTATTTTACTTCCCATAAGGATGTGGCGGAGGTCATGTTTTTGTCCCCCTTTATTATTAATGTGTTGCTCTTACCAGGAGCGGAAACTGCTACATTCAGCTTGCTTGTGTTTTGACAGCACTGTCAATTTATTCATATTCTATCACAACAGTATACTTTATAAGCCAGCAGTAAGACTGGAACTTGACTTGCAACATATCCAGGGTGCACGCTACCTTTCTTCACCTTACCCAGATTGGACTGAGTGGTGTAAAAAATGAATGAATGAAGAATAAATAACCCACTCCTCAGTCCAGGATTCCTAGCTCTTTTCATAAAAGTGGCCAAGCACTCAGAGGATTTTTACTAACCCCATGACCTGTGGAGAAGTGCCAGATAAGAAAAAAAGACTTCAACTCCCAAACAGATTTGTAAAGTAAATGGAGTGCCACATCCTCTGAGGTGTTACCCCACTCTCTCCTGATGACAGTGGGGTTAGGCTGCAGCTCTCTTACAGCACTATTAAATGGTTTCACATGTGAGCTGGTATGAAAAGTCCATTTCCACTACTCATCTGTACAGGCGGGCTTTTGACTGGCAGTGGATGTATATGAATCTAAAGCATTGCCAGATTGAGTTTTATATAATTATATATATATATATATATGTGTGTGTGTGTGTGTATAGTTTAGATGAATGACAACAGAGAAGTCCATGGTGTCAGTGGAAAAATAAAATAAACACATATTATAGTTTATTTTCTAAATAAACAAATCAGTCGCTTATATTGAACAGAGTTTTAAAAAGCTTCCAGATCACGAGGCTCACTGAGTAGGAAAGATAAACCATATCTCATGAGTTTAATTTTGCACTCACTTTTTCTTTTATAACCTAAGTTAGGGAAATATTTCTCCCTCCCAGGCTTTATTGGTTTTTAACCTCTCTGAATTAGTTTTGAACTGGTTTTGAACCTCTCTGAAGTTAAGACCCAGCAGCCATTTTGTGTGTTGGGGGCTGCCGGTCCAGGATGTGTCGCCCATCTACTGCATGACCTCTGATGAGATCACAATACATTTCCTTGACAGTACCTTGTTGTTTCATTGTTCTTCAATTGGCAATTTTTTTCTCAAAGGATGTCCAGTAAAAATACTAGCTATAACATTAAGCTCTGCAAACCTCCTACAGTTTGACTGTAACTGCCAAGCTCATGGTTATACTTCAGTGGTAGCCGGGGCTCCAGGGAAATTAAATGCTTACAAGATCAATCTCTCAGAATTTATTTCTACAGCAGTTTTCATTGAAACAGGATGCGGCTTTACACACAAAAATGGAACAAACAATAAAAGAGAACATAAAAAACCCCATAATTGCCTAATTTTGTAGCTGCCTTTAAAATGATCAACATGCTCTGCTGCCATCAGGTCTGAGATAGGCTTTTCCACAGACATGGGTTATAATGAGAAAAAAGATGTCTCACTGTGCACATTCTTTTATTGTTTTTGTTCCCATTTTAGGTTTAATAACAGGCTCCTCAGAGAAAACCTGACATTTCTGATGGGCACATTAGAAAAAGTCAGATCTGATAAACAGACCACAATAAGCTTAAAAAATCTGGAGGTTTGTCCATTGATGAGGAGGACAAAATGAAACAAATACATCAGGTTGGTTATGGATTGTTGAGATGTTGTCAAACGGGAGTTTTCAGCCTTAAATGTTTTCAAGCTAGTATATAAAATCCGACAGTGACAGCGCTGGATGTGTTACACTTAAGAACTCATGGCTCCGGATGATGATGAAGATGATGCATTTGTCAACATAAATAACACTGCTTTAGAAACCTGTTTGGCTTTCAGAGAGATGGAGTCTCCATACAGTCTGGTAGAAATTACACAGATCCTGTTGTGAGTCGGGCTGAATGATGTCCTGCTGCTTCCTTGAGGAAGATATATCCTTGATGGCATCCCATTTCTCCCCATATTGTTCTTTCCATCAGTGACTCTATTCAGACTTCAGCAAGTCATCAATGACATTAATGCTCGTCCACCCTAACCCCATTGTATCACAAAGGTCGGGTGGTCTTCCACAACTTGACCCAAATTATTTTAAGGTTCATTTTAATGACACTGTTCTGCGTAGTGCCATATTGGCAAGGATGTCTTTTAGATCATGCTTTTTCTTTACACCCAATTTTGGTAAGATAAACATTGTTTCCTAAACCATTATAAAGTGGGGGTGCACCCTTCAAAGTACTGGCTTTCCCCTCCTCTCTATGACAGCCCACCCACCATAAATGTTTTGAATATTATTGATGAATGTTAAATATTATTTTAGTAAATATGTTGTAAATATATTAGTAAAGTAATATTATTTCTAATGTGAAATGGAGCACTGTTCTGACAACAGTTTTAGAAAACGAGACCCAGTAGTGCAGACACAATTGTCTCTTCACCAGTTCATTAAAGTCAACATTACCAGCTTCTAATGATCCGATAAATTATATATTTTGTGCAAATAGTTTTTGTACATTGCGCTCCTTAGGCATAATTTAGTTCTAAATGGGATCAAGAGGGTTCATTCAGAATATACCTACTGAGAAAGATTATCTGTTTATTCAGGGTCATGGACTCTGTGCCACAAAGCATGTGGTGTGGTCATAGGTCAGAGTCCACCCTACAGGAACTGTTTCACTGTTATCTCTGCAACGTTACAGTCTGCCCTGCCTAGTCCTAAATTTAGTCAATTCCTTTGGGAATGTCTACTACAACTTATAAACCAATATTTTATGTATTTTACATATGGAAGCTTGAGCAGAGAAATGTAACAAATGATCAACATCCTACCTTTGATTAGAGGACAGAGAAAAACAGCTTGGTAAAAATAAAAAAAACAAGGTGTATTTAACAGAGAAAAACTTGTTCACAACTTTTTAATGGTTATTAATGCAACCTTGTGCTGCTCAAATGAGTCTGATGTGGGAAAATGACATTAATTAGTCCATCTTGAATGTTTTGTTTGTGTACGGAGCTTCCCAGAAAATGGAATATTTTACACTGTTTTAGGCTGGAAAATTATATATTTTATTTCTCATTTTAAATTAATTTTTCTTGTCCTTGCTGTTGTTTTTTTTTTTTTATCTTTTCATCTTCAGATATTTATAGATTTTATCATAAATTTAACCAAAAAATTAAGTACAGAATAAATCATCACAAAAAATATCTTCATATTAGCAAATGTTAATTCATAATTGATGCCTCACTCTTAGTTTTAAAACAAGGCAGGTATTGAATCTGTCTTTTTGATGGACATTTTCTCAGAATGGATTTAATTTGCAAAAAAAGTGGTGGAAATTATTCTTTTCTTCTCACTGAAAGTTAAAAACAAGATTCCCAACATCCATTACAGGAGCGAAAGAAAGGCTTGATGAGAATGACTTTAATTAAATCAGTCAACTGTGTCCCGCTCTGTCAAAGTGAGAAACCATTCTCAGAAATACATAAACATGCTTTCAGCCTATTTAACAATAGGCCTTGATTTGCAGGATGCAGAAGATAAGGAACGGTGAAAAAGGCAGCAGAATGATTGTGCCACTTAAATTCTTTTTGAACTTATAATTACTTTCTCTTTCTTTCACTTATTTGGAACATTTCCATTTTAACTAATGAATGCTTTGCATCAAATCCTTTTTCCAAGTGCTGCAGAATATTTATTGTGTTATTCTTTCTAATAAATCATTATTCTTGCATGAATAAAGCAGATATTTTTCAATCCTAATCAGTTCGAAGACTCCTTTTTAAACCCATTTTGGCAGGTATTCAGCCTGTTTTACATCACAATACAAGTATTTCTTATGGTTACAGCATAAATTCATGCATGCCCAAGAAAAAACATATGCAAACAAAAACAAATAGTTT
Source organism: Kiunga ballochi (assembly GCA_037177335.1). Classification (NCBI taxonomy): domain Eukaryota; kingdom Metazoa; phylum Chordata; class Actinopteri; order Atheriniformes; family Pseudomugilidae; genus Kiunga; species Kiunga ballochi. The sequence continues at coordinate 11,173,210 of JBAMIG010000022.1, forward strand.
GTTTTATGTCTCCAACTTGTCTCAGTAACATTTGATAATATTTTAGGCATTTAAAATGGTCGTACCAACAAGTTGTTGATAAAAGTACTGACATATCATATTCTACCTTTCTACCAAGAACACTTCAAAACATTTTTTCTCCCTCAGGTTACACTCCCTATATAAGAATAGTAGTCTGGCATATTAAAAAGCTGATGATAATCACTATGAACAGGCTCTTCAGAAGATGCTCTGCAAACACTCTTTGATGATGTGAAACAAGAAGGACTTTGATGAAGAGGTAAGTAAGGATAAGTAAAAACAGTGGGGGAATGGAGCAGAATAGAGAGGATAAGAAAAAGATATTTTTTACATAAAACGCTGCAACATGAAATATGCTTTTCCCTTTCCTTCAAGCGGCCAGATTTCTTTGAAGCTCATTTGCACATTCCAGAAAGGTGTCACACTGAGCGCCATAACCTTTTTAGAAATAGTCCAACACTTTGTTTTAGCAAATAATTATTAAACAATGACCCAACATGTTGAAGCATATTTAGAGTTTTAAAATTGCTGGGAAAATCTTTTTATTCTCTCAGCAGAATTTAGACAAGATCAAACTTGCTGGAACAGAAATATTAATCATAATTCTGTTTCAATGCTTTGCAGCATTATTTAGCTCAGGCTTCTGTTATGACTTGGAAATACAAGGAAATAACACAACAAATATTTACTATTCGGGTTAGGAGAAAGAATCAGCAAAGGATGTGTCAGATGAGTTGCTGAAGTAGCGTAGGTTATATCAAAACATGCATGATATTGGTCTTCAATTTCCTGGTAATATCCTGTTATATTTGCCTTGCCTTTGGGAGGATTTAATTATACAACAATATTATGTAAATGGTTCACTCTACCTTTATTCCATCACAACATCAATATATTGTGTTTTCTTCACATTAGTGCTGTATACATTTGGTGCATTATCATAGCCTTATCCTGTATGTTCTGTAGATGGCAGTACTGGGCATACAGCAGCTCTCAAGCTTGCTGGAATCTTGTTTTTTTCTGCATGTTGCTGCAAACATGACATCAGTCCTTTTAAATTCTACATTGAGAAAATTGTTTTCTTTGGTTAAACAACAAATATCCTCAGAGGAAAAATGAAAAATTGCATTAATTTAAAAAGAAAGGATCTTTGCGTGACAATTCCCTGCAAGGATCTGGATAAAACCCAGATTCAATAGAGATGAAAGTGTCAGATTGACAGTGAGGACAAAGCAAAAGCAGTGCAATTAAAAATGTTAATCAGGAGAGTTTTTACTTAATGCTTTCTGTATTTTACATACTTTAGGTAATGAGCCTCACTGTTTTATTACAGGTTCTTGCTGTAATCACAGATGTGCTCAAATTTCCTCGCCTCAATGTCCTTCCTTTGCGGGGTCATTGCTATGGTAACTTCAAGTCTTTGACAGAGCACATAGTGAGTGACAGGAACTTCTCACCTCCCTCAGTCCTTACCGAGCCAGATGCCTCTCAGGGAAGACATGCTGTACTCTGTCCTGTTACCTCAATTATACTGTAGATGGTCACAGATAGAGAAGGCTGCCCAAGTTCTCACATTATGAACTAATGAGGTGCACATTTGCAACAAATTATTGATCTTTTTACTATTATATCCTATATACAGCACGAGTCAGATGTTTTGAAACCCTTTTCCATTGGATTTATTGGGAAAGTGCGTCCAAACATTTGACTGGTAGTGTATATTTACAACCATAATTTCAGTTGTCATTTTACTTGAGTTTTAATGTAATGGCACAAACAGATGATCATTTATAGAAGATTACATAAGTCTTTTTTCCTCACTTGATCTGTTCTGAAAAGCAAATGTGCCTGTGCCCAAATTCTTAGGTCGTTGCTGCTTATCTTTGTTCCGTTTGATTACCTTTCCTTGTATTTAAACTTCTACTTTTACATATTTTCCATGCTTGTAGTTAGGCTTTTTAAGCCACCACATTTTTGGTCTAATAATTATTTCCAAATTGCATTTTTGCTGGATTACATTGTGATAGATGGGCTGCAGATGGAGTGCCACGTAGGCTTAATCTCTTGTTGCAGATGTTGGATTCCCTTCAAAAGTTGGATTTTCTGATTCCTCTAGGACTCTGATGATAAAAGCAATATGATCAGCCAGTTGGTTAGCATACTGGACCACCCATCTTAAACCTATAACTTCTACCCATATACAACCAACATCACAGCAGATCATATAGAGCTTCCCTTTTTACACATTTAGTACCGGTTATGTTTTAGTACATGTTTACATACTTCCTGATACCCTGGATAACATCAGCACTTTGAGTTTATTTCAACATAAGCTTTTTCCTAATATTCTTTTCACTCCTGGTTCCACAAACTTTTCCTTTTATTCTGAACTTTTTGAGCTTAATGTAAATGCATAAATGACACAGGACTTTCCATCACTGTGATGCTTCATCGCCAACTGAAATAAATAAAGAAGTATTAGATGAACTTCATGGAAATGCATGCTAAAATATACTTTTTTTATTATTATTGTTATTCCAATGCCCCTGGTTGCTACCTTACCTTATTGATAATTTCCTACCCAGCTCAAACCTTTCCTTCGTATCCTTGGTAAAGACAATTGGGACAAAACACATAGTTTGTTACAGTCAGTAATTTGATGTACTCTAAAGTGCTTATAAAATATCCAAGCAGACTACTTTAACATCAACCTTCAATTACTCCTGCTGTGTTCATGCACATTGCATGCTATTTAATTTGAATGTTTATTTAGTCACAGCGTGAGTATGAATGCACACTTATGTTTTTAATAATTCACTAAAAAGGCTATGCACGAGACACCAACATCAGCAGATATTATGATAACCATAATATTCATCCAGCCTCCATCAATTGATTTTTAGGGTCACACGAGGCTGGAGTGTATCGTATCCCAGCTATTATTGGATGAGAAGCATGCTTCACACAGCTAACACAAACACAAACAAGACACTATGCATGCAATGACTTTACTAACTGATTAAATGTGGCTTCATTTAGACTGTGGATAGAACAAAAACTACCTGTGGAAAAATCCATGCAGACACATAGGTGTCAATAAATATAGATTTAAATATAGTTAATAAATAAATCTCAAAATCGTAGCCTGCTAGTGTGCTCATTGGGTCTTTTGGGTACTTTTGGAGATGCCAAATCACTTTATCGCCTGAGAGGATCACATCATCTCGTTCATAAATCATGCTTGGATTTCATTGCCTGAAGTAGAATCAAAATGATCTGGAGAGAGGAGACACTTTACTGGCAAACAACATTACCAGAGTAAAATCTGATCAGCCAGATAAATGAATCATATTTGACAACCACAATACACAAAGTGCCACTTGAGGCACAGTTGTGGATATTACAAATGTTGTTTACCTCTAATATGCCAGATCTTTTCCCCGGGTTTGTTGATAAAATTGTCTTTGGAAAAGCCTCATTATTTGTCCCACATCTGACAACAACATCAGATGACAACATCTGGACACTTTTCTTCAATAAACGTCATCAGCCATGCGGGAATATTGTCACCTACTCATGGTATAATGTTTGTTTTGTCACATTTCCTGATAATTACTTGGTGATGAAGTATGTGGGCAGGAGATGTGAAGTCGGTTTCATTTTCTGGGATGATCTGATATGCTGAATACATTACAATTTATCTTTCTAGAAGTAAGCAGTTAAACTCAGATAAAATATAAAATAACATTTAGAAAAAATGTGATTATTGTTATTTCATATTTGAATGTTAATATTACATTTTTTAATGGAAGAAAATGTGAATATTTACCCGCCAAAAAAGTAGATGGAAAAAGCGTCTCTTTCTGATTGTTTAAATTCAGGATGGTTTCAGTATTGTTTAAATCTGCACCTGAGCACTATCTCACCTTTCACTCACACTTGACAAATGAAGTAAGGAAATGAGAAGACAAAATGGGCTTTATGACACAGATTAAACTGAATGTACTTTGTTTATTGGTCAGCATTTCAATTTCTGTGACTCAATAAGTTTAGAGATAAGAAAATGAATTTCCTTCACTTACATTATTGTGGACCACAACCGATATGTTCATCAGCATTATCTTTAATACATTTTAAATATTTAAATCAAAAGAAAAAATGAAAAACTTTCTGATAGTATTTTTTTGCGTCTGTGGGTATGTGACCGTTTTGCAATGATCTGATAACTCAAATGCCAGGCAAGAACAGACACTAAGCAAAGGCTGGCCATTAAAACAAACCTGTCTGTGTTAGCTTGTGATGAATGTCATAGGTCTGACCTGTTGATCTTTATTCTTCCTGTGGATATATTAAGAGCAGAGCTTAGTGTTCTGTGAAGCTGTATTTAACCAGTGGCAATTTAAAACAAATGGCAATGTCAGGATGCAAACATGCTCAAGTGGTACACCATTAAAGTGGTGTTCACTGTGCAATAATAATTCTGCAATTATTAGTTATAAAGCATTTAAATAAAACAACAGATATCAAAATGAGCTGCATTTAGAATAACAAACTCTTTTTTTTTCTTTTTAATGCTTTTAGAAACAATAAATATAAATAACTTATCTTAGCAAAAATAGCTCAGTATCCCTCTCAACTCATCACACATTGATGGGGTTGCCAGGAACAAGTGCAGAAGACAAACACAAAAGCAGATTACAAAACATTTGAACAGAGTTAAATAGAATACAGAAAATGAGCAACACAAAGAAAACACTCAACTTGATTCGTTCTCTGTGTAAGAAATCTTATGAAACCCCATCCAGTCTGTCTGTGAGCATGGCCACAATAATGCAAATCTGCAGCGTAATCTAACCATTAAAGGGTTTTCTTGCATTGGGCTTTGACAAGCGGGAACCCCTAAACGTCAAAGATACTCAATAAACTAAAGCAGAAACAGAACAAAACAAAAAAATAGAAATATCATAAACCAATAAAACATTTATGAAAACAACTATTCTCTTTTTTTTGTCTTTGCAGAGGGGCTTTCAGAGGACACAGACTATGATATTAGCAGTGAAAGATTTTGGGCAGTGCTGATCAAAAGCATTGTGCATTTCTAAACCTCATCAATTTAAAATCTAACAGAATGTGTAGACACTAGTGTCACTATGAGGACAAATTCACACCTTTCTCCAAACATTTCCCATACAGAATTTAAAAAAAGAAATGCTTTAAATCAAATGGAGAATGAGAGTCTTTGCAGATTTCTTTTAGAAATATATTCTATGGATCTATTGTATTTACTATATTACAAGATTAGGGGATCAATATAGAGTTTCATGCTTTAAAAACAAACAGAAAAGTTACAACAACATCTGAAAAATTACCTTTCAGTTATTATTTTTTGCATTTGAATGTATTACAGAATCATTAATTTAAAACTGCCCTGTGATCCGGGGTGTACCCCGCCTCTCGCCTGTTGACACCTGGGAGGCTCCAGCAGAATGACATGAATTTCTACTGTCGTGTCCAAAACATGCCGACATAAGTTTGATTCATTATTATTATATGAATATAATGTGAACTCAAGATGTTTTGGAGTAAAATGATTAACCAAATCATTGAGCAAATAAAAATATTCCATTTCCATCAAATTGTGAATGATCTTGTAAATAATGTGGACCACAAGCTTTAAACACACCTTTTAAATGAAAAGAAATATGTAAATCCAAAAGGGAATGAGCGAATAGTCTACTCTAACAGCTTACTTGGCTTATTATGTGACACTGACAGTGAGCTTGTGATAAGAGGCAAAAAACAATACAAATGATTAGCTGATTAAATTTCACATTCTGTTTTCTTCTAGTTTTTTTGCAGAGGTCTTCTGTCTTTTTTAAGTTTAGTTTATATATTTTTTACATCATTATTTAAAGGCTTATTTAGGTCTAAATCTCACTTGCAGTTCCTCTCAGTTGATCATATTTTAGGCCCTTTTCTGTATCACATATAGGTTAGATACAGCTGATTTAAGGTGTTTAAGTAGCACACTCCTCAAAAAATCTAACTATTCCAAGAGGTTGCAGAAACACTTTTTCTCTATATACAAGCTTAAACATGT
>JBAMIG010000022.1:11182093-11208589 GCA_037177335.1 Kiunga ballochi
GAGCACCTGGACAAATATAACATGTTGAGAGTGTGTGATGATGCAACTGATGTATTTCTTCTCAGAATCGGGAGGCTAACAAAGCCCCCAGGGGTCATGATTATATTACAATATGTTTGTAGGAATACTTGTGGTTTCAAAGCCAGCTGTCTTTTTATTTATTTATTCATTTATTTACTGGAATAATTTGAAAATTGATCCTAGATGTCATTGAAGGTGAATGGGATATTTTTCTGTGTCCATGTCATCTTTTTTCCTACAACATGTTCTAAGACATAACTTGTCCAATGATCGATTTGTACATAATTCATGGATTTCTATTATTTCCTTGGAAACAAAGACTGATTTAGAGTTTATCATCTTATATTGGGTCATTGGCTACTTGTCTGAGGTCACAGAGTAGACAAAGTGATGGGAATAGTGGGATTCTGCCGTTAAGAATAATGGTGACTTTTTCTGTTGCTGTTTCCCAGAGTGTGTGAGTGTGTGAATGGGTGTGTATGATTATGTGGCATTAAAATAATCATGGGTGCTCTGCCGTTTTCATGTGTACGTGTCAGCAAAGCCCATCAGAAACATTTTCCTTCTTGTGATAATGTAGGTCAATTTTTATTATAAAGCTGTGAGACTGCATGTACTTGCTGATTCCATCCAGCAATTCCTCATCCTTATATCTTTCCTTAATTTTTGCATTTTACCTTAAAGTGTTTCCCACATCCAAAGCTCATTCCTTCCATCTGGACTAATAGCAGCACAGCAGTTGGTTGACTCTGGTAACACTTAACTGAATAAATAATTAGAGCTCCTGCTAGGAAAATAATCTAAGAGATTGAAGTTGTATCAGAGAAGAAAATGAACTCACATGCAGTTTAGAGAACGTAATGAGCCCTAAACGCTAACCTATTAGATGCTTTTCCATCTAGTCTTAGGCAGATTGGAATGTTAAACAATCCTGCACAAAAATACATACTATCTAGTAAGATCATTTAAACTCCCCTACAAGGAACAATGGAATTATGTAGGGAGGTATAAAAGATGGAAACCCATGGGGAGCACTTGTAATGCTGTTACTTCTGAAAGATCCCAGTGTGAGTATGTCATGTATAAACATGCATCATTCTGTCTCTGCTGTGTGGTTATGCCACCTACTGGACTTGCTTAGCTTTTACATTATTTTCTCTGCAGAAAATCCATGTTAATACAAAGACCTAACACCTTAACATAAAGTTTTCAGTTCACACACTGGTTGTGTAAACTCTCGAGACTCCTTTATACATTCTTTTGGATGAACATATTTCTATCGCTCTTCCATCAGCAGCTGCTTCCAGCTAAAGCCCTTCCTCCACTGCTCATTCATTTTCACACATACTGTGTTCCAGCCGTTGAATGGCTGTGTTTTGACTAAATCTGATAAACTGATAGTCTGAGGTGCCTAACAGGTGCTGGGTGTCAGTGTCAGCAGCACCTGTGTTTGACTCACATTCCTAATAAGCTCCATTCCATGTCTGTGTCCATTCATGGGTTAGCAGTGTTTCCAAAGGAAAACTAAACATGGGGGAAACAAAGAGCACACTGTGTCTATTGATGATATTCGTCACCTGTGGTAACACTATGATGTAGTGGAGTCGGGATTACATGGGTTTTGGAATGTGAAGAGTGACATCTTAGACAAGATGGCTATTGTCAAAGGTAACACCTGAACTGGTTGTAGAAGAGAAAACTGATCAGGACAAGATGGGAAGTGGTTCACCTCTGGTCGAGTAACAACTCACGTAACAAGCTGATAAGCATTTGATCTCATATTCTAGAGAACAGAAATAGTGGTGTTCATAGTGGATCCTATTGGTGTTTCATCCTTGTTAAATTATATTCCATGTTGACGCAGGCCAAGCAGTACTCTTGTATGTTTATGATAAAATGGTCTTAGAGAGGAATATGTTGCTATGACTAATTAAACCAAGTTTTAAAGTGTCCAGTTTTTTCCTTCCTTATCTTCCTGCCTTTGTATTAGGTCTTGTTATAAAAAAAGTACCTTCCTCATGAGGATCTATAAAAAACATATGAGTGATATTATGCTTAGAGACCACAGACAAGTGTAACAACGCGCTCCTTTTTCTTCTTCTTACAAGATCAGATGTGAGAGCTTGGAGTACGTGAACAAAGCACAGCAATAAAGATCTCTGCAGGGTTATATATTTCCAACAACAAACTTTAAGACCTCTGCTGGTAAAGCTGTCCTACAGAATAATCTGTTGCAGATTCAGGTAGAGGCTATAGGAACTGTGTATTTCTATATTCCCAGTCCAGATGGGTTACATTAGAGAGTTTCCCAGTTGAGGTAGGTTTGTACAATGTGCAAAAGACAACATCTGGGAGTTTCAGATCTCTCTTTAAAAACAAGGAAAGACCTGGAATAACATTTGGTGGACTGGGGATTTTTTTCACACAAGTGTAAGGTGTATGAAGAGTGGGAAGGGGATGTGACTAGAATAACTGGGAAGTGTGGGACCTTCCAGAATGTGCAAAGAAAAAAACCCTGATGTGGAAATAGAAGCCAGTGAGGGTGTAAGGTGTAATTATGTGTGTTAGTGGTGCCGGGGGCAGGATAAAGCTTACCATGTCAGACTCAGAAGGATAATACTAATGTGTATACAAACTGACCAATGCAATAAAACACTATAAATTACCATAACTCTCTAAAACAGAACTTATATGTGTATAAGTTCCTTTCCCATTATTGTATTTTATCAAATACATCAATGAACAAAAATATGTTGCCAGACCTAACAAATGAATTGTTCTGCTTGAATCTAACCTTGTTTTAGTGCCAAACAACAAGAATTCAATGTTTAACATATAAGCTGAATAATGTCTTTTCCCTCATTTAAATTAGTGCTTCTTTACAGGTTTATTCTTCATAAAGTGACATAAATGTTTCCACATCATCCACACTGGATAAAATGACTCAGGCATCTGGTAAAGATGTCTCCCACTTGGAAAGACAATGTGTGTCAGGTGATTTAGAAACACTTGAAGAAACAGAGATATGAAAGTCTGTGCCTCACTGCTTAATCTGCTGACTGAGGTCGGCTTAGAAGGATGGAAGGAGAGAAGGGAAAGAAGGGTGGATGGATGAATGGATGGATAATCATAGTATCTATACATGATTTATTGAATAAGGATGGGGGTTTTGAACCATTCACAAGCAAAATATCATGTCATATGACAAACCACTGCCCGAATCTGAATATTATACATTTGAATATCAAAAACATCTTGTGATATAGAATTAGGAAAAGCCTGTCCCTGATGTGTACTTGTGACTATAAAAAGACAACATTCAATTATTCATTTATTTTCTACACAGCTTAGTCCAATTCACTGGAGCCTCCCAGCAATGAGAAGGAGAGAGACAGACTACACGCTGGACAGGTGACCAGTTTGCAGGACCAGTAAGACAAAGTTCACTTTTTATTTTGCAAATCCAGTTTTGTGTGTTGCTGATTTCAGAGAGTAGATTAGAGTTTGATTCCTAACGTGTAGTCATCAATATGCATATGTAGGCCTAACCTAGTTTCTGTCAAAGAGCTTCAAAGGCAATAAAAACCTAGTTTTATCGAAATTCCACTTTCTTCTTATTCCTCATTCTTCATGTTTTCTCACAAATGAGCTCAATCTTTTTCAGTTTGCATAAAATGTAAGGATTCTGTTAGAAATGTTGTATCAATAGATTAGTTTTCGTGCAGAACTTTGACACTTACACTCTTATTTCTTTGGAATTATCTAAAGAGTTTAGGCCTTATATGCACATTAAACCTTTTTATTAATTCCAAAAGGTTTATTTGTCCACTTGGAAAATTAAAGTCCAGTTCAAATGAACACAAATGAACTATGATTCTTGTTGTAGTGCACATGGGATTTGGCATGTCAGGGTATTTTCATATTTTCTATAACAAGCAGTTGCTTGTAAGTGGCTCCCCTGTGCATTTTAGTTAATAAAGTCAGTAAGAAAGAAGTCTTTGTCACAGCCATCATCTAAACCCAGTCACACGGGGCATCTTGTGCCAGAGAGCCAAACTCATTTTTACCACTGCATTCCTGGGCTGTTTGGTAAGCCCGACAGGGTCTCGTCACTTCTCTATCTCCACCTCTCCTTGTCTGCATTACTCGTTCCATCTTCATTTAGGTCCTAATAGGAGCAGTACATTCACAAGCAAGTTTATATATTTAACCACTTATAGAAACAATATATTTACATGGAAATCATAGAGACAAAAACATTGCAGTTGCTTCTTCATTTGTTTCTTCACATTAATCTGAAAGCAAGCTTACCTTTCACACATCTGCAGCTTAGGTATGACAATTGCTCTCTGAGAACGTTATGTTCCTTTCCAAAAGTGAGTCGGTCCCACTGTGAAAAATGACCCACACGACATGTGTAAGGTCCTGTGCAAAGGCTGTGTTGTATCTTTCACATTTTTACACATTACAATAATATTTTTGTGCTTATTAAGAGTCTAATGGACATGGGCTTTTCCATTGCCTCTAATCTGAACAGGCACAATAAACAACTACAACTCAGCCCAAACTTTTCATTTAAACTCTAACATTAGATTAGTCCCTTGTAGAGTCGAACCCCCTCCCCAAACACACGCACGGGCACACACAGATTGTGATCTTAATTCCTGGTTATTCTCGCTCCACACACACCTTATAACCCTGTTCTGAGGTGCATCTTTGGAGTGACTTTTGGCGCGGTTTCTTAAAATGTGAATGAGGCCTTCCTTTCATGCCCCGCCCCTCTCCAGGTTACAGGAAGTTAAACTCTACCCTGTTCCGCCATGTTTGTAGCTTGATAGCAGTGATATACTAATCTCTTGACAGAGAAACATTTTATATGTAAGTATAAAATGTCAACAAATCAGAATAATTCATTTATCAAATTTTCGATTACTCTCTTTTACACTCGATTACAATCTCGGCAGTTGCTGATATCTGACTCTGCGGGATCCCATGAGATATCCTTTGTTTTATATACAAGTGTAGCAGATGGAATGGTATCTGGTTGGATTGCAGTTTCTCCTTTTGTGGTGTCTGTCTTTCTTGTATTTGGGTTGTGTTTTCTTTCCCTTTTCCTTCTGTCTTTTCCAGACGGTCCAGCAAAAAGTATTCATTTAATATAAAAATAAATAAAAAAAGAATTCTGATTACCAAGATTATCTCTGTATATACATATATACATAAAAATCTTTTTGACAAAGCAAATTTGCTTTTCTCAAGTAAACTTAAGTTGTTTTGGAGCGTTTTTTCAAGTGGAGATGACGTCACAGGTTCTCTGTGAACCCGACGATATAAACTCAGTGTTAAATTCTCTCATTGGCCTTCAATCACTTACCAGATGTTTCTGTTTCTCAGAGATTATAAAACCCATCAGTTGTTACTATTTACTAGCTCCTTTTTTTCTTTGAGCCATTTCTCTGTTTCAACATACAGTCCGTGTATGATTTTAATCACTAACAACCAAGCTTTCGTTGGCCAGTCAGACTTCCTTAGAAACTCAGTCTTTGTTTTTACATTCTTTTCCTGAAAGAGACGATTTATGGTTGTGTCATTACAGTCTCACTCTCGTTGTCTCCCTCAGACATTTTCTTTTTTTCCCTGCTGCTTTGCACTTGGTTGTTTTTGTGATATACAGTAAGATAGCAGAGAACGTATATTTTTGCTTTAAAGCATCAAGTAAAGTATAACTATGAATTGCTACTACTATAGGGACCCCCCATTATTACTGATACTGGGTGCCAAACACTTTCCAGCATTCAGGAATCTTTTGAACTTAAATCTCGTAAAAGCTTTTAAAGTTGAACTGCTGTATAGACTAAAACTTTTACTGAACTAGTGACATATTGTGAAGGTTTAGAGCCAGGACTTTAGCTCAGTTAACTTATAAAAATAGTCTCATCTGTTATTTGAAGTTTTTTTTATCATTATTACTGATGTTCAACCAAATAATTCAGTCAGAGATCTGGGGCACATTTATCCAGTTGTTTAAACAAAACATTAAATTAGCATCCGTCTTTTTGAAGTTTCATCCTCTTCCTATATGATGTTTGATATCTTTTTATTTATTTGATGATTTATACGTGAGAATGATACTAAACAACACTCTCACTGCAGTTACATTAGGTGAATCTCATTTTGTTTGTAATGACTACATCTGCTCTACAGGTTAACATCGCTTAATCCCATTTTCCACTTCTTTACTCTGTCAGTTTTTGTCTTTAGAACCAAATCAAATCTGTGTACAGTATTTAAATTGTGGTTTTAGTGCCTGTCTCAGCATGCCGAATGGTTTGGTCAGACTTGGACATGTCAGGCCTTCTCAGATCTTTTTGTGTATTTATTTAGGCAGCGTAATGCTCTGTCTGATATGTTTTCCCACCGTGTGCCGTCTCATTTCACCTTTTCAGCTGTGCATTGCCAGTTATATCCCACACAAGGCTTTAAAGAGATGTCTAATGGATATCAAGATGTAGGAGTGCAGAGACACAAAAGCATTGTAGTGATTTTTTTTCAAGCCCAACATTAAAATAAATCACACAATGCAATGTTATATATAACATGCTAAACCCTGGGTAATGTCGTTTTGATCATTTCATGTGTTTCTTGACTGGTGTCTCTTCTGATTAAATTCTGCAGGTCAAATGTCACCCTTTACCAATATAAAATGTTAACTTGTAGTTGCAATATTCTCTTCATTTACCAGTTTCAGTGTAATTTAATTAAAATAAATATTGATAACATAGCAAGTTAAAGTGTGAGTTGTTAGAGTCTGTTTTTCATTTCCTGTATGTCATTACATGTCATACTTTGAAGAGATGAAACACTGCCCTGCACTTTTATCTAAATCCCAATCACTTTGCAAGCCAGTAGCTGCAAAATCACCAGAAAAGCATAAAGGAAAATACATTAAAGGCTACCCAATGCCTTAAAAACATTTTGAAGAGTTTATGTTTTGTCTCTACAAGGTCTACGGTGTAGGGGTTTTCTATGCAGTCATGGGGATAAGGTTACTGCTCAGGAAACACAAGTATAACCTGCAAGCTTTCAATCTGTTTCAGTAATACGACATGTTTAGTTTTTTTTTCTTGTGCACTCTAGTTGTTGAAAGAGATATTTCTCCCCTCCTTTTCCTTCCAACTGGCAAAGCAAAGTGCACAAAAAAAAGAAAAAGAAAAAAATGTTCCCTAGATACTCGTCAAATAACTTTCTTAATTCTCGAGGAGGAATTTTCAGAACTGCAAAGGTCATTGTGTTTTATGGTGAGTTATGGGTTATGTCTCTACGACCCCTGGAAAACAGAGTGGTTCAGTTATTTTGACTCTGCAGGTGCTGTAAGCTCATTTCATAAACACCTGCTGGGACTGTAGATTATAGTATAGGGGCTGATTGACACTGGAATGTGTTAGTCAATGCTAGAGTTATTGGCTGACTTTAAATGGCTATTAACCAGTTAGATCACTTGCAGACTCTTACCCATGACATATATTTTAGAATATAACATCAGATTCTATGTTTTTCACATTAAATCATTTGGCATTTCTTCGTTTTACTGGCCCATGGTTGCTTGAAATGTTTGAGATCCCAGTCACTTCATTCGGAAGAGTTCCTGGATTGTCTGCCAGTCCTAACCTCAGCATCAACCCCTCAACAGTTTAGTGAGCAGGATGACTGAGCGAGTCGCCCCAAACTTGCCAGGATGAGAAAACTTTAAATCTAAATGTTATTCTTCTGCGTCCTCAAAGGATACATTGTGTGGGGATCCAGAAGGACATACCAGGCTGTGAAAGAGGCTCTTTCTTGTTTTTTGCCCATTGGCCCCCTCCCAGTCTCTCCGGGGCAGCCTGTCTCTCTCTGACAACAGCTGCTTGCTGCCTGTGGAGGCCGGGGGTGAGCGGCACAGCTCCAGACATCTGTAGGCCCTGAGCCTGGGCCGCCTAGGTCTCTTTCTTTTTTGCACACACATACATTGGAGCCCACAGTCTGCCCAACACAAAGAACTACATTCATCCCTCTCATACAGTCTCTGCTGGTGAAGAGGGTGTCTGAAGCTCCCAACCTCTCACTCTCTAATGCCTCCTCTCCATCCTTCCGTATCTCCTGTCATTCTTGCACTTAGTCTGTCTCCCTTCAAGCTCTTCAGCTCTTCCTTAAAATGCATATTCTACAACTCAGCTTCATGCAGTTCATATGATTAAACTTTTATGAAATAGAGTGTTTGCTGCAGGTCTCAAGTTCATGAGAGATCATTTCCAAGTTTGAACGCTGAAATGTTTTTAGCTTTTGCCACGTCTAAATTTGAATACGTGTCAGAAATAGATGGAAATGTGAATGTATATAGCTTTGTGCATCACTCTGTGTGCATTTTTACCTCCTAACTCTGAGAACAGGCATTCCAATGCTGAGAGCTTGCTGCTGACTAAGTTCACAAAGGGATACTGAGAGAGGCCAGAGTGAACAGAGATCCTTTGTACAGAATGAATGTGGCCATGAGAAGTTTGGGAGCAGCATGGTTTGGGAAACATCACAAAGTTGCTTATAAAGAGCAACTTTCCACTAAACCATCTACTTATAAACCATCTACTTACAACACTGGAGCTCAAGATTGGCCGTTGGCCATACATTGCCTTTGACATAGCCTGTCACCACAACTGCATAGCATCCGTGTGAGAACTTGGTCTCTGAATCATACAAGTAGCCAGCTTTTCTTCATATCTCATACAAAATATGTGTGATGGCTCAACAAGACTAAGTGATCAGAAAAAAAAGGGAAACAGTTCAGCTTTTGTTCAGATGTTGTATCCCCATGCATTTGTACTCCCTGCATTGCACATTGCAGAGCAGATGGATTTCTAATCTGAATGCTGGAGCTCAAAATGTTCTGCTTTGGAATCATTCCACTTAGCTTATTTCCTTTCTTTTTTAGCTTTCATTGTTAGGCATTTAGAGGTTCATTAGGGTCCCTCACAAACTAGCCTCAAAACCTTTGCCTAATCTTACAACCTAAAGGTAACAGAGGCAAATGAGTGCACCTGTAAGAAGGGGCTACCATGACATATTTTATTACACATTTTGCCCAAACTGTTCTAAGTAAAGCAGTCATGGGATTTGTCACAATTATGTGTCAGGAAGTACAACAACTTTTATAATCAATATGAAGAAGTGATAGAAGAAAAGTCATATGTGCAGAAGCTAATGAAATCATAATATTCATGTATCATTTTATTTGAAAGGGTCAAATAAAGGTTGTTTTTTTTTGCTGTCTGGGCAGATTTACAAAATATGTTTTGTGCATTGATCCTTTTATATAATATCAGATTCCTAAATCAGATGAGCCTTTTTCTTGGACATTTTTAGGTTAGTAGTGGACACATTGCTACAGCTCTATTTGTTATGTGGAATGGTACTTATTCACATCTCGGTTTCTCTTTCATTTCTGTATGTTGTGAGTTCAGCTTTGGAATCATGCTGAAATGTTGACATTATGGGAGTTGCTGATGATAATAGATAATGAACAGTATAAAGCTGCCATTGATCCACCTCCCAGCTCTCAAAAAAGATTAGTCTTCTTGTGACAGGAGAAAAATGTTTGTGGTTGTTCTTTTATATGACCTATGGGTAATTGTGTGTTCAGTTTGTTCAGAGAGACGCATTTGCTGTGACTGTAGTAGATTAATGTCAGAAGAAAACATAAACCGTACGATTTCTGGTTTTCTAGAGATGTTTTACCTCTATCATCATGAGTTGTAAGGACACTGCTTTTGTCCTGTGAGCATATTTCCAAAATAACATTTACTAAAAGTCCAACAAACAAAATAGTATATATATATATATATATATAAAATGTATTATTTTCATTAGAACATCTCTACATGAACTTTGTTTTTAAGCTCAATCATGTCCCATAGCTCTGCAGCTAAATATATTTAAGCTCCTGCATCCACACATTCAGTCTTATACAAACAGGCAATGTATAGTACAACTTGTCTGCTCATCTGCTTCTTATTAGTGACGACATGAGCAATGCCAAATGGGA
Source organism: Kiunga ballochi (assembly GCA_037177335.1). Lineage (NCBI taxonomy): Eukaryota > Metazoa > Chordata > Actinopteri > Atheriniformes > Pseudomugilidae > Kiunga > Kiunga ballochi. The sequence continues at coordinate 11,192,187 of JBAMIG010000022.1, forward strand.
GATATGGATCTCATTCCTCAGTAGACAAAGCCTCATTCATAGGCAAAAAGCTCAGATGTGGGAAGATGATTTCTGTAACTTGGACTTGAGCCGGGGGCGGGGGTGGGGGTGGGGGTTTGAAACAAATGGATAGAGGGATGGATAGAGGGATGTTGACTCAGAAAGCGGGAGGATGGACTTTTCACATTGTTCGGTATTGCTGCCTGTGGAGCTCAGATCTAACCTAATTTCATCTGGTGTTTGATTACTGATTTTATTTTCTCCTTTTTCTTCTGGCCCCTCTCAGCAGGAGGCTGGTTCTGAACCAGATTCATCACCCGTGTCATTCTCTTCACCCTCAGCCCATCAACTCATTACCAACTTGCTTTTAAGCCACCTTCCTGTATTATGCTGGTGCAAATTCTTTAGCTTATCCTTCCCAGTTTCAGCTCTGGCCTCCCTGTTTGTGGCTCCCTGCCCTTGGTCTGTCCTGTCTGGTTTGGTTGTTTACCCACTACATTGAACAGTTTCCTACAACTTTTTACCGCAGACATTATTAGTTTTTCTTATAATTTCAATAAGCCAGTGAACTGTGAGTCCAGCATTGAGGTCCATGTTTGTAACTGTCAACCAGACATAATAACCATTCATCTAAAATATTTTCCAGGAAAGAAAAGAGAAAAGAGATCCCTAAAGATCAACAAGACATCTTGCAAAGTAAAGTTTTATCTTCTGGTTGTACAATGATTATTTTATATCAGCGCTTTCACCAAATGTGTGTGCTATGGATCAGTTACAGGATATCAAGGTTCTCATCTTCATGTTTGCTGATCTAATGCTTGGCCAGCCGATGTTCCTGTTCTCCCCCCACGTTGTAGCCTCTACAGACAAAACTTTGTTTGATGTAAAAAATGTAAAATGTGCAACGCAGAACTATAGTGCTTTGATATCATTTTTTAAAAACATTAAACACGACTAACACCAAAACAAGGGGTAAAAAGGTCATGCTTTTTTTCCTACTCTTTAAATAACAATGTGTCACATGAAACAAATGCAAAGCAAAGTAACACTGTTCTATAAACTGAAAAGTCATATCCTGCTTAAACGACAGTTTAAATTATGTTTGTCATATCAGCAGAATAAAGGCTGTAAAACTCTTTACTGCACCTACTTCTGGATTATTGTGTCCCATTTAACTCTGGATACAGTAGCAAAGTATTAAATGCTGCTAAAGCATCGCACAACTTCACAAATTTTAGAAACGTGATTTCTTGTTCCACATGTTGGTCTTATTCCGACAACTTTCAGTTTGATAATCTACTCTTTCTGTAGACCTATGATTTAGTTTGACACTGCATTAATCTAGTTTAGAGGTGATTGACCTGTAGTTCATCTGAACAACCAGATGCTAATGACCTGCACCATAACGTGTGCAATTGTTCATTGTCCTCACAATTATGCGATATAATCACTTTCACAAAACTCCAGGACAATATAATCCTTCACATATTCTTGCACTATATCAAGATCAAGATCTTGCCTCCTTCTTTTTCTGCAGTTTTCTTTGCTCTGTCAGTAACAAGAAAAGCAATCCACTAATCATTTTGGGGGAAAATCATCACAAAGTCTTATGATTAGGTGCCTCATTTCAACAGACTCCTATGACTGTGAGTATTTATCTGTGAGTTTTCACTGACAAGAAAAATCAACAAACTAGTTTGTCCGTCCATCAACAAGAAGAAATGTTTATTCAGCATTTTCCAGTGTTGTATATGTTATTGTTATGCAATTTGATGATGCCTCATATGTGAGTTATAACGAGTCGCCCCAAAGTTGCTAAAAATGTTAGTAAAAATAATATTTCAGTTACAACTCCATGTGAAATACATTAGATTTGGCTAAAAGAAAAAAAAAACTGTAAACCATAGAGACAGTGTTGCTGTTTAAACTTGTTTCCCAGTGACCGCGCTATGTCTGAGCTGTTTACCACAGTAATAAGTACCAGACATCATCAAAGTATTACATTTTCACATATTAAAACGGTTAAAGGAATGGTTATGAGTTAGTTAGTATGGCAGTCTATTTTTTTTCTGGCTTTCTGTAAGTGAAAGGTTAAATGGATTCCAGAAAGTTTTTCTCTGAAACTTTTCTTCCGAGTGGTGTTCTGTTGCTGGACTTCTGTGCATGCCACGGCATGTCCATCACCAATACACCATGTTCCAGCATAAGAGTGCCCACATGTTGCCCCTATGACCTGACCTCGGATAAGCGGTAGAAAGTGGATGGAAATTAGTAATGGAAATTGAGATTAACAAAAAAAAAACCCAAACCTTTCCTTCTGTTTATTTCAAGCAGCAATGTGGAGCTGCAGGGTATTTGTGCCTGTGTACATGTCTCTGTCTATTTCAATTCTTTTTTCAGAGCAAACCTTTGAGCAAAGGAGGAAGCCCATGTTGTAGAGAGTTAACTAAACAAGACACAAGTCCAGCACCTCCAGGTTTTCTGTAATGTACAAAAACAGGCAAACGTTTTGAGTTTTTCTCTACTGGGCACTCCCCTTCATCTGCACCGCATGGAGCAGGGTTCATTTGAAAGGCACTGTTTGTTAAAGCTTTAGCGGTTAGTAAGTGCTTCCTTTGTTTGGTGGAAGCACAGAGACGGGGGTTAATATCTCCCAGGGAGCACATACAAAGAGGGCCTTCAGCTCCCCTGGCTGGAGAGGGGTGGCTGGATGAATGAGGCTAGGCCGTGGGGCAAAGGTGCCAGGGAGGGCACAGGAGGGTGGATAAAGTCCAGGAAGGAAGGCAAGGCAGACAAGAAGAGGCAAGAAGTTTGACCGGTCATGGGGATATTAGATCAGTGGAGAAGGATGAAGCCTTCAAGGGGTAAGGGACTTGAGTGGGCAGTACCTTTCTGTGGTAGCATGAGATTGCAAAGTGACATAAAACTGGAGTCACTATCAATACATTTGAGCTTAAACAACCCCTAACAAGGCAGGATTTGAGCAATTATGACTTAGATATTCCTTCTGTGAACATCCAAAGCATAATACATTCATACATTCATTTAGTTGTGGTGGTTTCAAGATATTAAGCATTGGCTCTGTTGTCAAAGACCTCTCTGGATGCTGTGGTCAATGTGGCTGCTCAAGCCCGGTGTCACAAGTTGCACTACATTAAAAACAGGGAATGACGGAAGTAGAAGGATGAAGCCACACAATCAGAGATAGAGAAATCAATCATAACAGTTAATAACACTCAAAACAGTGTGTCAGCACCGTGCACAGATTGCTATAAGAAACCTAAAATATAACCTGAGATAACCTGTTTAAAAGAAATGTAAAAAATAAAAAAATTGTATTCAAATCGACAACTAAACACTCACTAACACACACACACACACACATATATTTCACACCTCTGATTTTAGTTGTATTGTCTCAGTACATGAACTATGGAATGATATGTGGCTATATGGCACAACAGTTTACACCTTCTTCACTCTCACCTTCATATATATAAATAAAAAAAACATTTTCGGCATGTAGTAGCATTCCATTTAAAATGAATTAATTTCCCGTTATCCATGCATGTTGAAAAGTCCTGTGACTGGCTGGAATAAAACAAATGATCATGTTGACATACCAATGGGCTTTTTGATCTTGAGACCGTAAAGGGTGTTTGATTTTTAAAATCACTAGAAGCTATCACTCTAATGTAACCAAATATTTATTTTCTATAAATGTAGCTTTATTAAAAACAGAATAACACACATCTTTTGCAGATTGCTGGTTCTGAAACATGGTTCTGCTGGAATCAAAGGCAGATCCACCCTTTGTGAAGGTGCAGACAAAATAAGTCATAACTGAAAAGTGGGGGAAGCTTTAGGTGGTGAATCTTCTATGGATTCCCTTGGAACATTTTTATAGACATGTAGAAACACTTAAAAAAAACGTGTTTCACTTGAAATTCACCACCACCACACATCATCATCTTCCTCCAAAGCAATTGGTTCTCTCTCATTACTTTGATAGACATTAATGGTGGGCATGTGCCAGTTTTTTGTTTGCATACCTGAAATTAAATATACACATTACAATTTTTTAGAGTTATGCTAGTTTGGGTTTTGTAAACAGCCCTTACATAAGCCAAAATGAACTGCATTACAGTGTGAAAATACCTAAATTCATTTTACCTAAACATGTATACCAGGGATGGGTAACTCCGACCCTCGAGGGCCACCGTCCTGCAAGTCTTCGAAACGTCCCTGCTGCAACACCCCTGACTCAAATGAATAGATAATTAGCAGACTTGTGATGAGTTTGATGTTAAGCTCTGCTGATTAATTCTGGTGTATGTGGTATATACTAGATAGATATAATGCCTTAGATTTAGACAAAAACATATTTGATATTATGGAATTCTGTTATTTCACATATGTTGTTAAGATGCAGCTCTTTACTAAACTTTGTGGTGCCACTGGCGCATGAATCTGATTGTGGTTACCAGTCATCCTGTTTATGTTTAGAATTATGTCCATTATTTCGCTACAAAAAGTTTCTTCTGGGCAAACTCTTTGATCAGCAATCAATGAGAAAACCTGTGAATAATTACTTCTCTTACAGAGTGTGTGGGCATGTCATGTGGTCTTGATTGAATTATTGAGTGGTTGTGATTCAGAGTGTAAAACTAAGCTTTAGGATTATATAAATGTTTTTGAGAGCATTTGTGAATTATGGATAAATGTGCAGGATAATTATTGTAAAATGCTTCATATTTAATCCTGTTCTTTAAATGTTTTTTCCAGAGATCTATTGTTTTTGGTCTGTTAAAATTTAGAGGGTGGTGTCTCAAGGTATTTCTCTGAAGTGCTGCCAAACAGCCTGGTTGAGTCTGCTCTGCACAGTCTGTATTTTGCAATGGTGTGTGTGACATCACAATAAATGTACAAGTGATTTTTTTAACTTCTCAAAGGATGCAGATTCTTGATAATTGACTGATTACAGATCTCTGAGCAGTGATAGTCCATTTTATAGTTTTTTAACTAATAAAATATGACCTTGCATTCAAATAACTCAGTCCTGGAAACCACCAGTGTTTATTTTTAATGCTTAAAAACTTAGCTACCAACAAATATACTCCCGAAGTTGAGGTGCTCTTCATCATCACTGTTTGTCTTAATTCTCACAAAAAAATTTGGAATTGAATCATCAAATTTTCAGAAAGCAAAGCATGTAAAACAGACCTACTTTGCAGCTATTTTACAGTATTTATTGACATTATCAATTCTATTTAAAACAGGGATGCCTAAGTTATACTCAAGTATGAATATAGTAGCTATATGTTGCAAAAATCATCATCTACAAAGAAATCAGCTAAAACATCATGGTGTATGTCCTCAAACAAAATAATTTAAACCATTACAATCTAGTGGAATCATGAGCTAATATCTATTTTTAAACCAATTCTGGTCACTATAAGTAAACACAATTTTTTATTTGTTTGTATGTGTCTTATAAAATATTGGTACATTTTTACATCCTCACATGAATCCTATTCCTCTCTAAATATCATGAAATCTGCACTGACATGCGCAAAAGCTGGAGCTGCGTTACCTTCAAAAGCAGACAATAGCATCAAGTTGCTATTCAGTCATAAAATAAAAATCTACTTTTAGAGAAACCTATTCACACACCATTAGGCCTACTGCTTCACCTTCTTGTTTCTGTTGCTACTGACCCTGGTTATTTTTTCCTCCTACTGCTGAACATTTCTTCCTTTTTGCTTTTTTTGCTTTACAGCATTATCCCCTAAATGATCTCATCCAATCCTTGCAGCTTTAAATTTGGTGTTCTGTTCAGATTCAAAGCTGATCTGTGAAAGAATAATATTTACTCTGTTAAATCCCCCACTCCACCTCTACACATTCTCCAGCCTACAGAACTGTAGGTGACTGCCAACAACAGCACCCCTCCCTTCTTCCCTCTCTCCCCACTGGCCACTCAGCTCTCTCTCTGGTAATGTCGGCAGGATGGGTGGCAGGTGTTTGAGTAAAATACTATGCCAGTGGGATATGAAGTGTACATAAGACAGGGCTCAATAGAGACTTCAAGCACTGGATACCTCACTAGGGATGTCACTGAAGACAAGAACACTATCGTTGTATGAGGATAACCCAACTTCTTCAAGGCCTTAAACAGGATAGTGTGTAGAGTATCCCACATAAAATGGTGCTGAAAGGTACCTCTGGGTTTGGCTGTTTTACTTGGCTAAATTAATTTCCTCCAGGTGCGGCAGTGGAATTTAATGAATCATGTGCCATGTATTTCTAGGTTTCTAAGTTTTGTCAAACTGTGTCCCATTATGGTGATGAATGCAACAAATTGAAGTCAGAGTGAAGTTAATTTGGAGTTGCTCTGATACAAGTTTAATGTGTTCAGCAGTGGGTCTTTAAAATATGCTAAGGGCTGGGAACTGTTAAGCTACAATACATCAGTTTTCTGCTACATTCATAAGTGGTCAAAAATCACGTACAAGACAGAAAGAGATTTTATAGCTCTATAAGATGAGCAAAAGTTGCTTCACCTATAACACTGAATTCCATTAATAAGCCTAATATGATGTAATAGTAAGTAGCTTACAGCTATCAAACAATTATGTCTTTATCAATTAGCAATATTAGTAGAGGCGTAGGTATGCAAATGTGTGTAAAATTGTCCGCCATCTTTTGACGGACACTTGTTTAATTTGAGGAATGCTGGTCGTTATGTGCTAATATCTCCTGCTTTGCTGAAGCTTTCAATACCACCACCACCAACCTTGAAACTGATCTGTCCCAATACCAACCCTCAACACACAGGCACCTGTCATCACCAGGTAGGAGGTCAACGACAACACCAAGAAGCTGTAGATACCGCAGAGTAGGGGTTTAATCAGCTCATCGTCTTTATTTGCTAATGTCATAATATGTCTGCATTGTGCAGCTTTCAGCATAAACCATCAAAGTAACAAGCAAGAGAAAATTACATTTCACCAGTACCTGTTTATTTGCAGGGACAGGCTTCTATTCATTGCAATCCACCTAAATTTGCACAATACATTCACACATCATACAAAAATCTGTTTAAACTGCTGCAATGCATTTCTTTTCAGAGTTGTGATAAGAACAGTTTTAGCTGCATCATATATTTTAACCTACATATATTTTATCATACATGCTAATAGATAAATGCTAATGTATAGCATGTATGATATGTGATATTATACATGACATAAGAACGATACGCTTGTTCTCAATGTACAAGATATTTGGTTTTGTACAACACATTTTGTTCTTTGACTCAAAACAAGCCTAACCTACTTCAGGAGTTACAGTACTGAAACTTCTTCCATAATTTTGGATGATTCTGAATCTGATTAAATGTTTTAAGTGTGGGGGGTCCTGAGGTTTACCGTAATGACAACAAAATGAGCAAATAGGTCCCTTTCTCTGCTTTCTGGTGGTTTTTGAATGATTGAAATATGTTATGCAGACGTTATGACCTAATTAGTGCTCATGTAACATCCTGTTGGCGCCGGCAGGTTTGTCTAATAGCTAAAATTGAACTCTGCTCTGTTTTTCCAGTGCTTCTTTTGAGCTCATCTGAGATCTGTCACACAAAGTGTATAGGGACACACTTTTAGCATCTTGGTGCACACTGCTCCTTTTCCTCTGAATTTGAAACAATACCCTTTGACCAAGCGTTTGAACTTTGCAGCTAATATCATTGAACATAGTAATAATGCCTCAAACGTTACATGGCCGTCTTTCAGCACTTCCAAATGTTTAGACTCTAATACATTACTCAGTGATACCTCGTAATAAAGAATACCATTCCACAAAAGTACAAACCAGATGGGACCCTTTCTTTGTTGTTCAGTAACACATGACATTCTTTGGACAAAAAGGATTTCCAGAATATTTTCCCTTCATTCTTGTGGTAAGTTTTGCCTGGCACCATGTATATTGAGATTCATTGTGGTGTAGAAATAGAACGTGTTGCCAGAAGGAAGTAAAGAGTGTTTTTAAAATCAGAGACACATGTCTTCATACGCTTTCCTCATCAGAGGAATTTTTGTTCTCATCAAATAAAATTTGCCCAGAATTACTTTTCATCCAATCCACAGACTTGAATTTGTGAGTGACTCCAAATTGAATGAGGTAATCAGCGTTGTGGTCAGGGGATGAAAGAGGGATTGTGTGAGTTGAGTTCAGGATGACCTGTGCTTGTCCTGCATCCCAGGACTTTGCTTTGGGGCTTTGAGTTTGGAGAAGAACAACATTGCACTCTTCAAAACTCCTGAGTCTTTCAACATGCAAGTTGTGATCGTGTTGTTTATAAAAGAACCATTTTTAATGCCTTTACTTGCTCTAAATTGCACATTCACCACATTTTCTGATAGGCTTGACTATTTGAGGAAAATGGGTCATTATTAGTGGTTGGAACAGAGGAGTCAGCCTAGTTCAGCAGGTTTTAAAGAGAGCTTCCTGAAACTTTGCAGACTGATAAAATATTCCTTTTATATCTGTAAGTTGAATTTATATAGAGCTATACAGAGTGGTTTTGTTTAGTTTTTCCATTGTTAATGGGGATTTAATGTGCACAGACTACCCTTATGCAACACTGAGGTGAGACAGTGTGCAAGTTGAGGTCTCACCTTACTGCTTCTCATTCAAGTATAATTACAGTACAAGACAGGAAATAAATGTGTCAAGACCTTAACTAAACAACCTTGTGTAATCAGCCACCTCTCACCCTCAACATGATTTGGTATGGCTGTTGAGCACAAAGACCATGATCTGATCTGGGTGAGGTTTAATTAGGAGTCAGAGCAGACATGAGAACATTAACTGGATCAGTGTGATGAAATGTAATAAGTACTGTGTGTGGGCTTTTGTCCAGTCTCTATATTTGATGTTTTTACAACTGTTTTGAAAGTTTATGTGGATTGTACTAATCTGCTTAATCCTTCTTTTTTCTATTGTATTTGATGCACTCTTAGAGTTACATACCTTTTACACACACTTATAACCCAGACACCACTGCTGTTTACTTTTGCTTTGACGCCTCCTTACCTTTCTCCATCTTTCCTCTCCCACTCTTCTCGTCTCCTTTACTCTCTGTGGCTGTAAAGCCTTTCCGTGACTAGCTGTCATTAATCTTCCCTCTCTGGGGGCAGGATCTTGACTATGTGCCAGGAAGTGCTCATACAAAGCCAAGACAGCCATCCAAAAACAGAGCCGCTTTTCTTGTTTCCAGAGCACAACGCAGCTTACACTCGCGCTGCTGCGTCCCTCAGGGCAATAGTGCTGCACACAACAAAGGAATGACTCTGAACACAGCCTTGCATATCACACGGAACATCCATACATAAACACATCTACACGCTTTTTCACACACGCGCAGGTATGGGATCCATCTCTTTGTTCACTATCTAACATCGAGCTGAATTTGTCTTTATGATGTCAGCACAGATCATTTTGGTGATTGCTCTACTTTGTTTAATAATCATTTTTGTGCCCTAATGTTTTTACAACCTTTACCATAAAAAGAATTGCCAGTGTCCCTTTCCATTTAAGTCATTGGAGCACTAAGCTACAGCAGTACCCAACAGGTAAAATAGTTACAGGTAAATAATTCATTTAAACACTATTAAAGTATACACACTGTGAATTCACATTCAACATTAAACATCAGGCTGCCTTGATGTATTTCTCTTTTTGTGTGTGTTCTGGATGACCCTTTAGGCAGATGAGCCAGAGTTTTTTCACTTAAATGGGGTTCAGGAGGTGAACCAAGTCTCTGCGTCATCCTTGGTGTGTTGGCAGCAGACTCTGGACTTTGTGTTGTAGACAGCAAATCACACACTGAAGCAGTGGGGAGAAGAATGGATAGTCATTTCAGCATTCGCCTGTAATAAAAATGCAGGCGCTTCACAATCATAAAGAGCCACTGTGAGGTTTACAGTCTATTGTTGGTGCTATAAATGCAAGAGGAGATGAGAAAGGCAAGTGTGTAGAAACACCTTTTGTTTGTTGGACACTCTGAGACTACTGTCTTTATTTGTATGAACATATGTGTCTCAGGGACTCATCATTGCTTATGGCTGACTGGATATTTCTTTATGTTTTTTGCAACCCCGTTTTTGCAAAGCTATAGCATCTGGTTCCCCCTATCCTGTCAAAGGAGATACTGTGATCTGCACAACAGGGAAAATATAGGGGCCACCAGCCACGGCTGTGCATCAGTATCTTGTCCTAACAACAAGTGCCCTATTCAGCCCTCACCAACCACATCAAAACACACACGTACTTCACTTCCTTTGAACATAACACAAAAACATTAAAAGCCGCCACCACATACTTAACTTACCCACTTCCCTTTGCCCTCAGCTCCTCACTTCCTTCACTTCAGTGTAACCAGACCACCATGCTTTCTTAAATTCCCTTATCTATCTAATGGGATCTAAAAACCAAGGTTTTACACACAGTTTAAACTTTCAATTAAAAAAAATACACTGATCAAATATTTGATTTACCAAAAAAAAAAAAACTGATGATGATTATGATGCAAACATAAAATCAGTCTTTAAATCTACTGAAACAAAAGAAAAAACAAACATGTAGTTTAAAATCCACACACGTTGCTGCTTATTTCACTTGTCAGTTTAAGTAGACGAATATTAATGTTATGTCACATTAGTTGTGACATTGTTAGTTTAAACTCATTAGGATGTGAAGCAGAGTTCAAGGAGCTGTCTTTCCCCAAGGGTAGGATGAAGTTACACCTAGTTGTGGATTAGAATGATCCTCTCTTTTTATGTGCAATGAAACATACAGAATAAATACATTAAGTCTTATATCATAGTAATTGCTGCTTGACTTCTCAAATGCAAAAATAACAATCTCTATGTTATTATTTTTTGAAGGGACTTGCAAATGAAAACGTTAAATTGTTTAAACAGAACTTTCTGTCCTCTGCCTAAAGCTAACAGTCAGTCAGCTGTATTTCATCGTATTTGCCTGGAGGGAAAACACAATACCCTGCCCTGGCTGTCACGCTAGCTCACAGTTGAGTGACTCAGCGCAAATAAAGTTAGACCTCAGCATACCGTTCTCACACATCAAAAATGCAGGTTAAAGGACTCTATACATAAGTGTCTCAGAAACATGCAATAGACCATTTAGAAGAACAGGTCAGGGAACATCACAACAAAAGGTTTTGAAGAGGGACCTTTTTTTCTGGCAGGTAGCTAAAAAGGCAATGAAGGCATTGAGGAGTTAAGGTTACTTATACTGGATCAGTCAGTCAAGGATAATGTTTATTGTTCCTTTAAAGTGATTGTTAGATGTGTTGCACAGGAGTGTTTCTTCAAAGCAAGGAATTTGCCGCAAATGGTTTTTAACCTCTTAAGTGTTAGGTATTACAATACTTAAGGTCAATATTTGGTGCCCACAAAGTGAGGTGGATTACCACAACACATGATAAAAGTTGCATACAGAAATGAATACATCTTTATTCAGGTCTAATGGGTGCAAGTTTTTTAGCATTCAGGCAAAAGCAAATCAGGTCAGAATAAAGGTAAATAACATTTGTAGTCTAAACATGTGGCTTTTCAAGGATTCTAAAATGATTAAATATGACAACCATACTTTTTAGAAGTCACAAATTTTGAACTAATTAAATCAATAGTATATGCTACAGTTAATAGATTTTTTTAATAAGCTGATCTATTACTTAAGCCAAGTTCTATGGGAAGATGTAAAAAGAAACTCTTAACACCAGCTTAAAGAGAAAAAAAAGGAATGACGATGAATGCAAACATTCTGTCCAAAACAGATTTGGAGAATCTGTGAGGATCCCTAACACTAGATATCATAAATCCCTCTAATTATCACTATCATCTTTATTTATAAAGAAACAGAGAGATCACATCTGGTATAAGTACAAAACTTACATACGAGACACGTCACACTATCCATGCATGGGACATGTGAATAATTTTAATCAGGTTATCATAACGGCTGCATGATGATCAAAGGAGCCACAGTACAACACAGAGTACAATATGAGAACTGTATTTACTTATTTTATTTATTAGTGATTTACTGGATATATATATATATATATATTTAGTGCTACAAAATGTTGTTTGATTTGATCAAAGAGAAAATGAGGCATCATTGTGAAAGTGAAAAGTATCACTTGAGCTGATACATTTTTAATGTAACCGCTAGGGTATTGGATTGCCTCGTTTATTTAGCAAATAAAAGCAAACAATGCATCATTTAGAAAAGTTACAAATTTACAAAGAAAACTAGCTTAGCCATTATGCAGCCACTTCATCAGTCTATCTCCCGGCACACCTTGGAGTACACCACTTTGTTATCTGTACAGCACTTTGGTCCGGCCATGGTTTTGTTTTAAGTGCTTTACAAATAAAGTTAGATTGGATTTGGACTGAAATGTGAGGAGGAACAATCATCTTTTTCACAGCTCTGGCCCAACTGTCACCTTATATGCAAGGCATCCAATGGCTTCAGAGACAAAGGCGATTGTTCCAAAGCGGAGCACCGAGGGACAAAGATGAACCCGGAAGGAAACAATAGACACAGACAAACGGCAAAGGTTAAGTTAGTGTAAAATGAGCAGTTTGTTGTCTTTCACTAGGATCTGACTTGTAGTAAATGGGGACTGTAAGAAGTATTGTTTTATTTATTCACATGAGTTGGTTCATATTTCCAATCAAACAACTCCTTTGTCTTAATGTTTCGTCCGAGCACAGGCGAACAGTGCGCTGCATTGACGATAAGCAGACAGATTATCTTTTTTGAATGGCTTTTCCAGAGCAGCAGAGGCCAGTACAACAATAGGTAACTTGTTGTAGGCAAAACAAATCTAATATTCATTTAACATAGCTTTGTTGTAGGCTACTGTGGGGGCCGCTCATGCTGGTACAGTAACTGTTTGTATTTGCATAATACATTTCACCTCAACAGGGCTGCTAATTGGGCTGTTTGAATGGAGCCAAAAGCCTCTAATAAAAGAGAGCAGCAGGCACAATTATAACAAGAGACAACAATGTGGGGATGGAAATAATTTCTTTTGTGGCTGAACGGGATGCTCCTTTATTCTCAAACACCATGACTTTTTAGTAACACAAACAATTCTGAATTTGACAGAACTGGTTTGCCTTTTAGACAAACAACACACAAAAAAAACATTTGAATTAGAATTCTTGGAAAGAACAAGTGATTAAATTTTGAGTGTGATTCGGCTATTCGTCTAAAGGATTTGTTGCTGTGAGAAGAAAGGAATGACAGCTTATTGCTCAAAAATGAGGCAAGTCTTCTGGGCGAGCATATAGTCGTCCCTGCAGGGTTGTTCTGGGCTCTGTGGTCTGTGTTGAAGGCTAGCTGTCCAAGATTTGGGGGCCCTCTACATTTGCCACACTGATTCTTGCATGATCATTCAACACAACTCACCCACACACACACACACACACTCACATCACTGAACGTTGCTGCTGCATTTATATTTATAAATTGGTTTTACAGTTTTTCTTCCTCATGTGACATCTGTGTTCTCTAAGAATACCCTTAAAATGTGTCTGTATAGCTGTAGAACATGATTAGTTTATATATTGATTTGTGGCACTTACTGTGGCTTGTTTGCTACTATAACATGTTAGATTTTCCTCAAATATATTTTAAGTAACAACAAGGTGATATTACTTGTCAGAAACTATTTTTCCTAAGGATATGACATCACTTATGAGAGTGACAGGCAGACATTACTTGCAGTTAGTTCTATTAACAATGAGTTAAATACAATGTTCCCCTTTCTTTGTCTTTAAACCATGTTTCTCTTTTTCCACCTTTTAGTTTCCACAGTCTTCTCTATGGTCTGGTCCCACATTTATAAGCAGTAATAGTGGGGAAAAAAAGGGATTTAAATAAAAATGAAAAGTTAAGAATCAAGGGGTGTTTCATATCCAAAAGGTTCCTATTGGCAGAGTAAATTTGTTTAACACAATATAGCATTTGGGCCATCTTTATGCTGTCATGATGCTGGACAAGGCAATGTCAACAAAGACAAGAAAAGCACATTTATTTGAATTGCAAATTTTCTGTACCAGACCATTCAAAGTGTTTTACATAAATAATCATGTCTACAATAATTGACAAACAAAAACAACAAAGGTTTGACAGAGGTCTCTGCTTTCTGACTTTGTATAATCTTCTACTCATATGTTAAATATTAGCAAATGAATTCAAATGTACTGCCAGCAAGACTGGCACGAAGTCTTTGTTTTTCTATGTTTACACACGATGTGCGCTCATGGTGTGTCAGAACCTGTCATACCTCAGTTTCAGAACTGATGCTGGAGTGTAACTTAAAGGATGTGCGTGACTGAGTGGGGTTGGCATTGTAGCAGAACTGGCATCCACAAACCAGATTGGGACTTGTTTTATTACCTTCTCACATAATTCAACATCTATTAGATCATAGTCATTCATGCTACAGTAAACATTTTGCATGTTATTCACACTTTCTCTTGTTTCTTTGTATACCCTGTAAACCACCAAGGAACAACAGTAAAACAAATGTTAGACTAAAGGTTGCAGGATCATTATATGATTAAGGAAGTCTCCCTATGTTGGAAGGATATTCCTTAGCAAACCAGTTAGGAGAAGCCAGTATGTTCCAATGAACATCCAATATAACAAATGACTTTGTTGTGTTTTTTCAAAGGGGCTCAAAGCTACCATCAGATAAAAGAATGGGATTGCCCTGAACTGTCTCTGACAGATCCAACAGAGACAAAGCAAACATAGCAAACTATAGACAGTTACTTAGAGAATCACCAGTTAACCTGACTTGCATGGTTTTGGATGATGGGAGGAGACTTGACTATACTCCATGCATACAATGGGAGAGCATACAAACATTGAACTCCCCCAGTTGAAATTCAAACTAAGAAACTTTGTCCTGTGAGGCCACTTTGCTAACCAACTGTGCCACCGTGCAGCCTGAGGTCCAGTTAGTTACAATTAATATTGACATCATTATGAAGTTAGAATTTCTACATCTCTTTTATGAAGGTCTGTGCACAGAAGTGTCAAACTTAAGAACAGAGTAAAGTTTTAGCATCTTGAAAAAAGCATGCTGCATGTCTCCAGTCCATTCACATTCAGCCAAGTCCTTCACAGGTGTCACTAATATCTTAAACAAAATGCATAAATGGAGCAACAGTGATGAACATGGTTTATCAGACCTGAAAGTGTTTCGATTGCATCCGATTGACTGCTTACAAAGGGGAGATATTTCTTCGGCTTCTTCTGTAAGAGCCCTGCTGGATTGCTATTCATAGAACAATGGTTGTTTATTAAGATGTCATTTAAAGCTGATCATAAAAAAAAGTGTTAATTGTAATAATGTTGCTACTTTATCCCATTTGTTAAAAAATACTGATGCTTTAATTATTTTGTTTGTATTTAACGTCATTTTAATTAATAATATTTTACATGCTGTTTGTTTTTAATTAGTTTTAATTCTGTACATTGAGGCATTTTGGTCAACTTTGTTGTCTTCAAAGTGCATAATAAACCAGTAAAGCACTTGGAGAGTGCAGACCTCCACTAAGCCACAGTTCCCCCAGCTTATTATGACTTACACCCCCAAAATATTAGTCCTAACTTTGATTTAACCATATCAATGAATTGCTTAACTGTACAAACATATCCTTAGCAATCTGAGCATTTTTCATGGAGTTATATAAACATAAGGTGAAAACAACCTTATCTCACAATGATAAAGAAACATTTAAAACACTTCCTGGATTCAGACATAATCTCATGTATAGACCTCTACTGTCCAGTGCCTTGTACGATAAAGCCGAAGGATCCTGTCAGAGTAAAGATATGTGACGCAATCGAGGACACTGTTTCAAAAATACCAATAATGGATCCTTTTCGATATCTGTTCCTGAGAACAGTTCACATATTTTAACTCTCTTCTTTGCCGTCGGCACTTTTTGCATTTTCACCGAATCCCTTGGCAGAAAGCTTCCCAGTAGGTTTTGTGAAAACTTCCCAGTAGTTTTGATATTTGTTTACAGTACCAGTCAAAAAAATGGACCCATATCTATTATACCTTGATGTGTGTCCATACTTTTGACTGATGCTCTAAACACAAATGATTACTGGTGAACACAAATTATGACAGTTTCTGGTTCTGTGTGGTGAATGTAGAAGGGGAGTTTATTTGAAAGTATTTTGGACCATTGTGTCTCTCATACTGGTGAACTGTCCAGGGTGGACCCTGCCTCTCAGCTGTTGGTTGCAGGGACAGAGTCCAGCTATCCGCCACCCTGAATTAGATG
>JBAMIG010000022.1:11218292-11246789 GCA_037177335.1 Kiunga ballochi
TTTATGCCCACAGCACGACTTTCCTTCTCTCTATCTGCAGGTAGACACGTAAAGGTGCAAGGAAATTGAAAATATGTCCATTATTGACAGAGAGCAGCTTAATCACCTCCATGACAAATGTCAAAGGAGAAAAAAATGATTGAAGGGGTCAAATAAAAACAGTTTTTTTTTGCATATTGAGCACCATTAGCACTCAGCTTGAATGTGTTTAGAATAGGCTGTAAAGTTTGTCTTAACAGAAGAACTGTCATTTATTAGTAGTGCAGGAACAATGGGGAGCTTGTCTCTAGGGTGGTGGGGGCCGAAGGGGGGCCAGAGGGGGCCGGTGGAGCCAGGGGAGGGTGGCCTGAGATTGGGCAGCAGCTTCTGACCAAGAACAAACCCCTGTCTGATGAAGAGAACTGCTGACCCTTCCTGAGTAAAATGGCACCTTTGTTTCGAGGTGTATGTGTTTGTGCCTATGTGTTTATGTGTGTGTGAAAGCGAAAGGGAGAGGGGTTTTGAAAAGCTGGGAGCGCTTTTCAAGACTTATTTTTCCTTTTGGTGCTTTGGTGATTTTGCCCTCCAGCTATTATTTCTTTTAGCTTAGCTTCTGAGATAGGCTTTCATTTTATTTGGTGGGAAATGAAGAATTTATCCAACATAGAAACAACAAATTTTTTTTTTTTTTTGCAAGCAGTCACAAGCATCACTTTCATTTGCTTGGAGTTTAACATTTTTACAAAGGAAATTTAAAATGTATTGGAGCCTAGCTTTCTGCTATAGTCTATAACCATTCTTTAATAGTAGTGTTCAGATCGTTCTCCAAAGTGTTTTCACTACCCAGCTTCTTGTTGTGCCGCACAGAGCCTTACTCTTCTGATGCTATGACACCAGACCACTGATGTAGACTAATTAGCCATTTTGTGTATTCCACTGGCTTGTTGCCACATTTGTCGCAGTGTGGTCCTCTCTGTAATGATGCTCATGAAGGAAATAAGCTTTGTTTCAATAGCAGAGTTAAAGGTATTAAAGGAAACTGGGTAGAGATGAGGGGAAAATGTTGGTGAGTAATGACAGCAGACTGCTGATTTCCTAACAGGAAACCACTACTTAAAAGTGGTGGTGTGTGTATATTTGGATCAGGGGGGGGTTATCCCAGTTTGGGAGTTATCAGGAAGTGTGAGGCTGAGAGAACGGCAACCTGTGCTTTAGTTAATGTGGCAGGAAGTTTCAGAGGAAGTTATGAACAGGAGTGATGGTTTGTCATGCCTCTGGGTCTGACATCTAAAACTTGTCCTCTGATAAGGATCCCTTGTTACTGCACCTGCTGTTCAGACATTCTTATGTGTTTTGCAGTAATTTTACTGCATGCTTCTTATGAGGATGGTGAAATCAGATGTTTCTATAAGTCTGGATTTTATTGGCTCTGCACTTTGTTATTTTCTCTCCTGTATGAGCACATACATACTGAACCCTACTGAGAAAACTATGTAAAGCTGAGGACAGGTTCTTCTGAAATTGCCCAATGCAAGTGTATAAACAAAATGTAAAGAGTAAAAACACAGTGGCAGCTCTGTCAGACATGGGCAGACAGCAGTCCATTCAGAGTCTGCCTCAGGAAGGCAGCATCAGCACATCAATCAGTTCTCTACAGTGACAATACAGCATCTTGTGATGCTTAAAATTAAACTTTTCTAATGCTAAGACTGTTGTGCTTAAAAGGCCAATATCATCTCATCTTCATGTCTTTTTTTTTGTTCATGTAAATGTTGTCTTAACAGACTTGTAGGTCTGCTCCTCACAGGCCGTGAGGGGACAGAAAGTAAAAAACATTTACGCTTTACATTCCAGACATTTCTCTCAACCTGAGCTCACTTGTTCTTTTCTTGCTCTGATTTTGGAGGGAAAATTCCTCACTTTGTCTTTCGCTTTTATAAATGTCACATTCCATCGAGCCTGTGACCGGGTTTGGCCTTTTGCTTAACTCGATGTGCATCACCATGGCAGCCTCGCTGCTTTTTAGTCAGTCACATCTACGTAAGGAAGGCTCATTCAGTTCTGTCTTTAGTTCCCTCTTCCATTATTTTGCTCTCATTAGGGAGTATAAAGGAGACATTTTACGTTGTGTAGACGACCAGGACCATGAAATTTACTGTGTGACCTCCCAGAGACACAACAGACCACCAATACTCTCCAAATGACTGTTTATATGAGCATTACGTCCTTTCTGTGAGGGTTTCGGGGTTTCCGGGTGAATGTGTGTGTGAGTGGTTATGTGTCTGGTTGTTTGTGTCTCAGTGTTGCCCTGTGATGGATTGGCAACCTGTTCAGCGTGTATCCCGCCTCCCAGTGATTGCTGGAATAAACTACAGTTACCCACAACCCTTCATTGGAATAAGGGGTGTGGATAATGGTCTATGTATTTGTTAAACTCTGCTGCCCTCTTGTGGGCAATGACTCTAAATACTTTCTAAGTATTCGCTGCTCTCCATTTTCTCCATTAGTCTGTGTTCATTTTCAACTTAACTTTAATAAAAAATCTTTCTCAGTCCATGTATTTGTTTTATCATTACTTGTAATAATTTTAAAGGCTTAAAATAATTAATCAATCTAATTTGAATGTAGTAAATTTACCAATGTGAGACCTTAGTACAGAAATAACTTATATTGTTACAGGGCTAATCTGACATTGAATTATTTGCAGTTATACTACTTGTATCTAAATAATATACTAAGATTAATTTTGTGCTATAGTATAAATATGCATTATACTTATATATAACATATATTTTTAGTTACATGATAAATGCAAATTTTTCTTAATTTTATTATATCTTTTTTGGAGTCAAACATTGCTTAAAAATGCTAATATTATCTGTCCAAGTGGTTTTATGGCAGAGTCAACTTGGTCAACTCCATTAGGACTGTAAATGAACCACTCAAAAGTTTGACTGATTTATACACTTCTTTAATAATTGCAGTGTTATGAACACGTGTGGGTTTACTCTGGGTATTTTGGCTTTCTCCCACCATTTAAAGATGAGCATGTTAGTTTATTTTTTCAACTTTAAAGTTATTTTAATAGGGGTGAGAATGAATGGTTGCTTGTCCATGCTTTGGTCCTGTGCTTGTTAAAGGTGTACCCTGCTTCATTCCTGCTAATTGCTGGGATAGGTTTCAGTCTACTCTCCCCTTGACCCTGAATTGGGTGAGGTGATATGGAGAGTCGATGGATGGACGTTTTCAACACTGATGTACTTTTGTCTGTTTGCCACCAGAGGTCAGAATATGATCCTTTACTGGGACCTTTGAGTCACCAGGTCCCATTCCTCCATCCATTCTGTATCCATCCATCCATCCATCCATCCATCCATCCATTATCTACCGCTTTATCCCTAACGGGGTCGCGGGGGGGCTGGAGCCTATCCCAGCACATTCTGTATACATATTTAATTTATTTTATTTTATTTTTAGGGATTACAGATGTATAAGGGCCATTCTAGCCATGGTTTGGGGTGAATGGTGGAGTACAACTCAGATGGATTACCAGTTCATCACTGAATTAAATTCATATCTATGGCCATTTTGCATGACTTAATTAAACTTTTTGAACTTTAGGAGTTTTTAATTTACTAAAAATTGCATTTTTTCCAAAAGAAAATGACTCTGTAACCACAAGGTGTAGTTGAATAGTTTTAGTGAGGATACATGTGAGAAATGACTAAATGTGTAAATAGGATATATATTGTATGAGCAAAAGAAAAAAAAACAAGTTTGAGGCATTCAGGGCTCATGAATGTATTGGATCCGTGGAAGAAAACTTGCTGCAAAAAAAGTGCAAACTTTATACAGAGAGAGCTGAGCTGGTATGGTGTAAGGTCCCAGTACCTGCACCATCATGCTGCTCTAATCAAATGTATTTGATTTACTTTAACCCATTGTCTGTTTTTGTGTTTATGATTATCCCATCCTCCATTTTCTTTTTGAACTGTCCCTTTTCCAATTAGAGGGTTTTAGACTTGCTACAGTGCATTCCACACTTGAAGTGGAGGAAAAATCATTCTTTGCTATGACCACTAGATGGCACTGTTGTAACACGGTATATGACTTCCCCTTTTGAAAATATAGTTATAGTGACCCCGTGATGAATGGAATAATGAATGCAGATTGGCATTATTATCTTCTTATTGCCCCTCATTCTAACTCATCCTTCTTTGAAGATCAAAGTGGCCGTGTGCCTCTGTGTGTACCGACACTGATAAAACCAATAAAGCCAACTGTTCACTTTGTACATCTGTCTGTCTTGCCCTTTCCCAGCCTTACAAGTGGAACTTCAGATAAACCTGTACTCCCCTATCCAACAATTTACAAAGTCTGCTCAAAATATTCAATAAAAAACACTTATTACCATGATTATTCTTATTAATATTACTTATTAGTAGATGGTAATCTGCCTCTTAAGACAAAATGAATGAAACTGAGATACAGATGACTGTGTGCCAGCAGCAGCATAAGTACAATGCAAGGTTTCCACCACTGTCTTGTATAGATCAATCCCATTTTCTGCAGCAACTATTCTTATTTCACAATTTTTCAACACACACAAAAAAGTTCCTGCTCCTCCATATAGAGGTGCAGTTTGCATACAGATCTGTGTTAGCCTAATTTGTCTTTTTTTTTCTTTTTAAACATCTTCTGAACTTGACAATTTTGATTCATCTGCTCCTTTTTCTCATGGTGAGCTCAACTTTTCTTTTTTTTTTTTAATGATCTAATAGCCTCCAACTAATCAGATTTGAAAGTATGTGGTTAATCAGGTTTATGCCAGTTGGAGATTAAGGGTTAGTTTCTTGAGAAAATATAGGAAGTTATTTTGCAACCTTTGGCACAAGCAGAGTGCTTGAATGCACTTTCATGTTCATGTATCCACGCTGTATTTCAAACGTGCTCATGTGCATCAATGTTTCTATTGCTGTTGGTCAAATGCAACCACATATACTCTGGAAGAGCGTATGTCAAGTTGTCCATAATCTACAACTAATCTGTCATCCAGGGGACTTTAGCCACTTTGAATAAGAGCTGTAAAGTTGTAGCACAAAGAGAGACACACAGCCTCCTCAATAACTGCTCTGCTACAACCTCGTCATCTCCTGTCCACTTTCTAACCAACGTGTGGGATTATCAAAGCTATTGGCCACTAGTTTGATTGTTTTTATTATTCTTTAATTTCCTAGTATATTCTCAGGCAATGTTTCCTCTTATGTCTTGTACAGACCTGCATCCACTTCATCCATCTCTACTAATCCACAACACACGTGAACGATTGCCACACTGCTCCCAGGTGCCTTTATTTTCCCACTGCTCCAAAATTACTCATCTCCTCTGAATAATCTATCATTGAAATCCGTCTGTTGCTTTTGATAACAGCTACTGCAGATTAGCCGAACTGAAAACTTGACCGGGCGTGTTCAGAGCAGACAGGCAACAGCTCACAGAGAAGATCCTAGTTTTTTTTCCCCTGGGCTGTTTATTGCAGGCGACATGAGGCAA
The DNA here is from genome assembly GCA_037177335.1 of Kiunga ballochi. Taxonomy (NCBI): domain Eukaryota; kingdom Metazoa; phylum Chordata; class Actinopteri; order Atheriniformes; family Pseudomugilidae; genus Kiunga; species Kiunga ballochi. The sequence continues at coordinate 11,223,825 of JBAMIG010000022.1, forward strand.
GTTTAAGGTGGAGCTTTAGTAGAGATACGAAGGAGGAAGTCTGCAGGATATTTTTAAGAGCATGTCTATCAATGGCTTCGGGTAAACTTCTGTCTACTGTCCAAGTTAATCATTAATGCTGGACCTCACTGTCGTTCTGTAGTTTGTAGGTTGACAAAGCTCTAGGAAAACATTTGTTCATTAGCTGCATTTTTCAGAGTTTAAACCTCTGAATGGTGGCTCTCGCATTAACTACATTTTGCAGCTGTGCAGTAAAGCGTTACTAGTGGGACTTTTTCTGTGAATATTTATTATTGCTCTGCGTCTTTGTTCCCAGCAGTTGATGTTAACAGGGTGCTTTTAGCACCAGCGGGTCCTTTACAGGCCTTTCTTACTGTGTGCCATGGACTTTTTTAATCTTTCCACTGGGTCACCTCTACAGTAACATAGGCAATTAGAAAACTAGAATCTACATCTTACACATCTGCTGCAACCTTAATGGCTGATGCAGCTTTCAATCACCAGCAGCCTAAATGGGATGCATGTGTGTTGGTGCAGAACATCTGTAGAGAGCCTGACTATTAATGTAATTTCAGTAGATGTGCATGCAGCTGCCTGTCTATGACCACAAAGACCAGGTTAGCAGTGATGCATGTTGTGGGCTTGGTTTTTGGTGGGGTATGAGGAGGAGAAGAGTTTTTGTGAGGTTGTGCACAGACGTTTTTGTGTATTCCTCCTTTTGTTTACCCCTCCACTGTAACCTCTGCCAGCCTATCCCTTTCCCAGACATCTGTCTCAGTGTCTCTCTGTCCATTTGCCTTTGTGAATCGCCAAATCTGTGACAGGAAAAACTTTGACACCCTGTGTCCTACAGGTAAGGCATAAAGCGTAAGGGTGACCTTTTGCATACATTTTTTGAACGAGTTTGTCAATCCAGAGAGATATGTGGACTACCGATGTCAAATGAGTTCATTGTTAAAAATAAACAAATATATATCAAATATTACTGAGCGGTACGAGAGAGCCAGGTGGGCTTAGTAGCAAGATTAAGGCCACACAGGTGAGACTGGACTTCTTCGGTGCTTCCAGAACGGTGGCGCCATGCGACACACCAGCTGACCTGAGCTCTGGAGTCTGCTGCAATCACAGAGGAGTGGCACAGAACAGATTGTAAGAACATTTTGGAAAATGTGAGTGAGGTGGTCCGGGACCTAGTGGCTACAGATGGCAAGCTTTCCTCCTCCCAGCTGCCAGCTTATCGACTTTAATGATGTGAGAGCGATGGCCAGTCCCTCTGCCCCCTGGGTCTCTGTGTCCTTCATGGCTGCCAAGGCAACAGCAATGGCAGCGGTGCACTAATAAAGCACCACATGGTCCTGATTGAGAGGTATTAAACTTCTCTTTCTGCAACTCTCTTTCACTTATTTGTTTTTAATCAAGAGGATCAAACAAGCAGAGCAGTCCAGCGTGTTTGATCATCTTTGTTTTAAAAGTTTTACCTACTTAAATAACTTCAGGTAATCAAATATAGCAGATGTTTATGAAAGAAAACCATCCTAAGGATGAACTTAGTTTCTGATCAGCATTTTATTTTTTTAAATTTAGGCGTGTATTGATGTAAGGAAAGCTTTGGGAATCGGCACTGAGGGGCAAAATAATTTTCCACGGCTTCGTGCCCGATGCTACTTTTCCACCTCTGTCCTTCCATCTTTGACTCTGCTTATTTATAAGGAGCGCCAGGGTCAGCATTCATTTAGGAGTCTAGTGTAAACGTGCATTAAAAAGCAGCATGATCCTAATTAGCTGTAGCTGCTCTGATGTTTGGTGTGATTGTGTAAGGTTTCTTTTTCAGTCGATGTGTAAGTGCACGCTGTGTCAGGCCACCGTGCTGATCGCCTAACCTCAGTTTTATTACACTCTGCAATGTTGCAATGATGAGGCAGGACAAAAAGAGAGCATCTGCATTGACAACAACCCAAAAAGGTCTTTACCACTTAGAAAAGTGAAAAATGAGTGGTACAAGTTGGTCCAGTGTGTACCTTTGCCTGTACTGGGACCGGTGATGGATTTAATCACAATTCTATAAGTGAATGTTGGAGAAGGATTGTGGCCCAAACATAGTGATCATGCTTATTTTCTCAGGAATGACCTGCACCTTTCAGCTCTGCTGTACAGGGAAGCAGTGACATTTGGCCTGGTCCTAAAGGATTTGCGAGAATCATAAAAAACACCTCATGATGTCTGGTTTCTGAAGCCAGGTTATTAAGCTGTAAAGTCCTATTGTAAAATGCTGATTGAACCGATATAGTTGAGGAGAGTGTAGCAAAGATGAAAAGGACCTAGCTCAGCCATACTTTCATAATCCTACTGTGGGCTTGGCTTTTACCGGTAAGCACACAGGAAAATTCTTTGAATTCCCGGCTTCACACCCTCGCTCTAGTTTTGCCGCCTGGCAGCCGATACATCTGGCTAAATTGGTGACCCCCCCTCCATTTTTTCTTTTTCTGAGCATTTGATGTAACAGAAATGAGTTTTTTCTTAAATTAGTGACTTGTGTATTTGTAAAACTATTCTTTTGTTTTATAGTTTGTACATTGAACTGAATGTGGGGATAAGGGAGAGCACCATGTTAGAATATGCACTTTTAACCTTTCACACATTCACACTCGTGCTCACAATAATATTCTGCCCCTGTGTAGGTGGGCCAGATCACACAGTCTGACCATACTGGAAGCCATCCGCATGGCTCCTCTGCCCATTCCCTTTGTCCTTCATCTCCTCTATCTATCTTTCTATAATTGTGTCCCAGACCCAGACATGTCCATAAATAAACTGGTTCTCTCCCTCCTTAACCAGACCTGAGCCATGTTTATGTTCAGGCCTGTGTGGAGGGGGGGGGGCATCTGGACCACTGGGCCCGCTTCACCACTTCTCTCTGAGCTCAGGTGGAATCAAGATGTGCTGCTCGCAGCTGCAACACAGACTAATATAGACTATAGACACAGACAGTGAAGTCCTGGGAGAAATGTTTTTCAAAAGTTTTATTGAAGATTAAACAATCCTTGACCCGAGTTCCACACATTTTCTCTTCACACACTGCAATCTGTTAAAACAAAGGGGAAAAGATCCAGATGCTGTTGTGCTTTACAGTGTTTTCTGCCTGTCTGCTATGGTGTGTAATGAGCTGCTTTTTGCTGTGTATTACTCCATTGTTGGGGTGTGTTTTGGGCCCCGTTTTTCATGATTCTGAATACCTAAACAGAATTTCTTTCTGAATTACACCAAAGCACAAACTACGTTTTGTCAGAGCAGCTTTATCTTTCAGTTCCTGCTTTGCTCTTATGCAAGCTGCTGAAAAATCTGACTGAGATTTGTCAAGACAGACATTCGAGGAGATTTTTGGTTTATTTACATGAGCTTGATGTGGTCTCCTGGTCTTCATTTCATTTGGTCCAGGAGCCAGGCTATTAAAACTAATGAACACTTATTACCCTGAGTTGGATCCTGAGCTCTTTGCTAAACATCCCTTCTGTAGCTGTTTGTTTTACTTGTACCTGATTATTCAAACAGAGCAGTAAAACATGTGGTTGAGTCTTTTGCCTCTGGTCTTTACAGGTAGTCCCATAAATAGTCTGATGTATGATATGTGATTGGACAGCCATGGTTTTTATGTGTTCAAACACGGGTGGGCTTTACTTTTCTGCACTAATCATCTTGGACTGAGCTCGGCATATGCGACGCATGCACTGCGCAGTTTGATGGCCTCTGTGTTGAATCATCCAAGAACCCGACACGAGTTTGAGCCTTGTCATTGTTTGAAAACAAAACGGTTTATTGCTCAGCACATAGTGGTTTTTATTAACCTCTATGTCCCGTTTGAGTTGCAAGGCTTTTCTTTTTAGTGACTGACAGTGGAGACATCTGCTTTACAAATGTGATGAACACATGGAGCCAGCGACTCCACACATCTCCAAAACTGGATGTACTCTGGTATTTAACACCCCTGACAGATCAGAAAGGTTTTCATTCCTGAAGTTTAATTGCAACATTTAAAACGGTGATGGATTTAGAACATACAATTCTCTTTCCTAAATGGCGGCAAGTTTGTACTTGGATATAAATGTTCTGTCATGTTTACAGAGGAAAATCTGCCATCAGTTGCACCTTATCGTCTTTTTCTCATTGTTTCAACACCACCGGTATTTGCTTGCTTGATGGCTTTATAATTGTTTGCTCATCACCAGGTGTCAAAGAAGATTATAGCAACAACTGACAGATGCGCCTAAGTAGCAACATAAAATGTGTGTGCGCATATGGCCTTGTGCATGTTTGTCTTTGCAACAGACGGAGTTGGTGTGGGACACATGAATGAATATTTCGCCCCTTCTGTTGCAACCTTTATGTGTTATAAATCAATCTGAAAGGCTTTGGTGATGCTAAGGGAAAGAAGGAGCCCTTTTTTCTGACTCTTCTACTAAAACTTTTATTCCTTTTGGTTCTTATGATACCTGCATACAAAAAGCACGGTCAAATAAACAGGGTTTAAAGTTTCCCATGTCTTTACCAATCTGTCATAAAGAGATGGAGCTCAGCTTTCTTCCCCCTCCTTCCCCTCTGCATTACGTCCATCCAGCCCCTCCTACTGCTCTGCAGCCCTTGTCATCCCCAGGTGGAATTTCCCTAGAGTAAGACTTGGTTATTTCTATTTGTTTTAACCGTATGAAATAATGTGAGAAGACAAGGCGCTCAATGGCTCCTTTGTTTGTCAATTACAAGATGATCCGAATGTGCACCTATCAGGAATGGCTGCAGTGGGACAGAGTGAGACATGGAGTGATAAACCTGAATATGAGAGGACAAAAACTTTTCCTAAGTGTGATACTAGCTGTTCACCCCTGAGCGGGAAGCCTATAATCAGTTTTTGCTGAAATCTTATATGGTGAATTTAAAAGGTAGGGCGATGTGTACTGCTATGTCTGGGTCAGGGCAGTAGTTCTAACGCTCTTGTATTACATTTCACTTAACATGCTATCATTGTAAAAATCTGTAATTAAATATAGAAGGCAGGGTACCACACCTATAAATCTAGCATGATTATAAAGGCCTGTGCTGGCTTGATACTTGGACTCCACCTACGTCAGTGCAGCTGGCACACTTTTACTGTGTGAGATGGCGTGTGTGTGTATGTGAGTGTGAATACTCGGACTAAAGACAATGTTGAGTCCCTCTTGTACTTCCTGTAGACACCACTTTGTACTAAAGAGTTTGGAGACTTCACTACAGCAAGTAGCTTTTTACAACCTTACTTTCCATTTTTTAGTTGAAATCGTATACTGTGCTGGTAACTCACCAGATAATGAATGGAACAGATTGCAACATTAAGGCACAATGTCATGAGAAAATGCTGTGCCATGGATGGACAGTGGGTAGCTGAACGAGAGAAGAAGGAAGCAAAATAAGTTGTAGGTCAGGCACTGTGAAGAAAGGCGTTTGGAAATAGTGTCTCAGCTGTGGCTTCTGGTGAAAGAAACACTGGCTCCTCGCTGTAGGGGCCTTCCTGTGTTCTCTCCCGGAGAGAGGGTGCCTCCTAAAGTGCCTGATAGTGCACATTTTCCTTGGATGCTTCACAAAGTCTTTCCTCCTACATTGAACACATCTGAAGATGTATTTTCATCACAGAGCAGATGACAGGGGTAATCTTTGGTGTCTTTCCACCCCCAGCTGACCGTTTATTTCCTCTTTGTGTTTTGCTTTCCCTCTCTTTATTTTCCCCCACTTATCAGCTAATCCCTCCTGCATAGAGCGGTCAATTAAGAGGCTTAGCTGATAGAAAACGAGACTATTTTGGATGCATGGAATGTGTGAAAATGCTGTGAAAATGGGGGTTGTGACTGGACCTCCAAGAATAAAAAGGAGGGAAATTGAGCTTTTTGGTGGAATTCATTTCCTATAAGATTGTCTTTGTCACATCTGAAAGGTCGAAGTCAAACTTTTTTGAATAGCAAAGCAGATACAGAGTGGAGAAATATCACATCCATACCTAGTTTAGTTATACAAGCAGTTTAGATCAGATTTTGAACGTCGCAATTGGACACTTTTACAACTGTAACATTGTATTGCATTGACCTTAGTATTTCTGAACTTTTATTGTGGATTTAAAAAAAAGAAGTAAAATACGGAAACATCCAGTACAGGAAATGCACAAGCACACAGAGTTTCCGATCTGCTTACTAAGCTTAGACACAAATGACCAGGATTATGACTCTGCAAAATGCTTTGGTATAGTAATCCCTAGAATTATGGTTTTAAAGCTTTAGGCCATGTGCATAATTCAGGAAAATGTGTTTCATAAGTATCTTAATTCTAGACTTTTTAATTAGCGGTAGATGACTGCCGCTATGTTTTTGTGCTGCCCATGTTTTCTTTCACTTATTAAAGTGACATTTCTTTGCCCCACAGAAATAACTTTTGTCAAAGTCCGTAGTTTTTTTGTGTCCTTGCTCACTATCACACAAGCATTCAGAGTAAAAGCACAACATCAACAAATAGACACATTTTTGTTACTCTTCCTTAAAAGAAGGAATTCATACTTTGCACACAAGCTTTGGCTGTACGCTTGCATCTAATCCACTCGTAACGTTGAAAGAGTGGCAGAAAAAATCATCTCTGCTGTGAAGTTTGAGATTCAGCTGGGGGTGAAAGAAATGCTTTCTGTGTACAAAACATAAACGAGATGTGCTATGGAACAGACTTCACGCTGTGCTGCTTGAAAAGGAGAAGTTGAGGGAAGGGTGGGGGTAATTGCCATATTAAGGGGAAGGAATTCAAAATAAATTTAATCTCCCAATCCCTTTCACCCCCCTCCTTCTTTAGAGAGGTTTACTGTGAACATGCTCCGTCTTGTTACAGGACACAAGGAGAGTATAGAGAGGGAGGGATGGAAATGTGGTGGAAAGACCTTGAGGTTCTGGGTTCTGATCAAGGTACCTGACTGCCTCCACCAGGAAAAACACTGCCAGGAAGGTTCACTCTGACAAGGCTGATTAATGTGCCAAAAAACTGGAGGCCGTTTCTGAGTTAATGTATCCACACTGTAAAAGGTTAATTACCTCTGCCAAGGAGGTGGTGGACGTTTGTGCCTGCGTTCATCTCTCTTTGCCTGTTAGTAACTTAACTCAAAAACTACAGGACAGATTTTATGGTTTTCGTTTCTTAGAATAGGTGTTGGTGTAACTTACTTCATTCATATTTGGAAGTGATCCGGATCAGCATGTGGATCTAGGGGCGTTTTTAAGGATTTTTTATTATTGTGAGATGGGGTCATTTTCATAAAAAATGTCCAGGTTGGCCAAAACAACAGCAAAATACAAGAGACGTTATCAGCAGGTTATTATAAGATATCAAACCGGTATCTGGTAAATATAATAGTAAAATATGGATACAACAAGCCATTAAAAGAAAGAATAGGGGTTCTTTGGAATTTCCATCACAGTTTAGCCGAAACACTGAGGATTCCTTATCAATAAATCTGGGAATCGTAATGGGAATCTAAGTATATATAAAAAATGAATGTTTGACTATAACAAAGAAAATCTTAGTATAGATGGAAGTGGTGTTTGTGCTTTTAAAGTGCTTTTCTAGTTTATATATACTTTTTTTGCCATCACCTTTCCCATAGTACCTCATGTGATAGTGTCATTGCTGTAAGACACGTCAAGACAGGAAAGGTGAGTCAAAGAGAGGAATGTGGGCAGGAATAAATGATGCCGATGTTATTGTGTGGACTTTGAACATGCAGATTCTGTAGAAAGGTTAGATACTTAGAAACTCTTACTCTCCCTTATGATGTCTTCCTACCTCATTTTCCAACAGCTAAGGTGAATACTTCTATGAGGCTGTCAGCTTGAGAGGAGCAGCACTGTTAAAGCCCGGATTGGTTTGTATAATGTGTCATTGCGTGGTTTAGGCTCTTTGTAGGACATATGGTGGGCTGTAGTTTTATAATGTAATCATTCATCCTCCTCCTGCAACAATACTTAAAACTGTTTGCATGCTGAGACAAGAATTTAGTCAAAGGTCCTGCTGGCCCAGACACAGCAGAGCATAAACAATGAAGCTCAGGCTCTGGCAACATACATGGCACAAAGCCTTCACATAGCTCCATAAATTTGTCATTTTTTTGTAATGTGTCCAGTAGTTTTCTTCAGATGTCTCTTTTACTACTGTAAAAGTTAGCGTCCAAAACTTAGAGTGGTTATCAGGTATGCTAAACGATAACTATGCAACAAAAATGGAATGATAAAAAAACTTTCTTTTTTCATTAGTGTAATCAGTTTATATAGCAAGACACTGAAAGCCGTGTTCCCTTGCCCTCTGCCATGGTCAGTGGCCTTTTTCAGCTAGACCCCATAAGGACAAATGTTAGCCTGTTTGTATTTTCTTCCATATTTAAAAAAAAGATAAAATTGTCAGCTATCTACGTTTGATGCCGTTAGCAGTCTAAATTCCTCCGCTTGGGGCCTTTTAAATGATTAGTTCAAACTAAGGTCATGGAGGCTTTTTCCCGCGGTTTAATGCATATGTGGTGTGTTTACTTGGTCCATTGTAACCAGTGGTTTTATATTCAGATGAATCATCTCCTACTGTTGAGAAGGGACAGTGAGGTCAGCAAAAGGTCTTTCACTCAGCAGCAGTTTAAGCAACGTTGATCTTGCTTTCAGATAGCACAGGTAAATGAGGTTGCTCAAGCCTATAATCATGGCCTCTTACCATGCGTCACCCATGTGTATCCAGTCTATTTCACAAACAGAAATTTTTTTAAGAACAAAGGCAAAGGAAGTTACTCCTCCTGTCTTGTCAAGTCTATTTAACTTAATGTCATTTAACTATCAGGTGCTCTATTTGAAAAACGCTTCCTGTAGAAAAGAAGAAATGTCACCTAACTTGCCACCACAGAACAGGAGGATTGACAGCATGATTGCATGGGATTCTCTGCTGTGTCCCCACCATCTCATAAGGGAAACACTCGCCTGGATTTCAGGGCGCTGACAGGCTGATTCTGTGTGATGTGTTGCCCCGCGCCTTGACATGCAATCCCCTTAGCTGCCGGGTGAACACTACGCCCTGTGTTGATGGGGATGGCAGTTGAATGTATCACATTTCCAGCAGAAGCAGGAAGTGAGAATTGGAGGGTTCCTGCTACCAGGCCCCTTCTTTCCTCCAAGTCCTACACGGAGCCAAACTGAAACCATGTGTGTTCTCACCCTGTGGACCTTTGCGTACAGCCAGCCTGACTGCCTGGTTGGCAAGTAATCTGGTCTTTCTAACAACATGTGATCTCAGGAAACATTCAGCCCCTCCTTCTCATCATTGTTATTTGAATCCCCCCTCCGTATAACTCCACAGGGGTCTCTTGGGGGAAGTGGTAAGTGATTCCTCTCTGTGTCCGGACTCTAGAGATATACTCCCTCCGTTTTCAAGCTTTCAGTCAAGGTTAGGCACACGATGGATGTGATTGGGGAAGTACAGTAGTCTGTCCACAGGTCATTTCCTGCTGCCATGGGTTAACTAGGAGCAGATTAAGAAAAATGGCTTAAACTCACAACGACAATAGAGAAACAAAGTCTCTGCTAATAACACAACGCTGAACTGTAACCATATAAAACGTAGCTTCTTTTGGAAAAGCAGAAAGCAAAACATTTAAAACCCTCATTGACTTGTCAAAGACTTTTTTTGCTGGCGACTGATATTATGATGAAGATATTTCTAAGCATTAAATTTGTGTACAAGGGCATCAATCACAATATGTCAGGCGAGACATGCTCAGGCATGGGAATACCCCTGAGATGAGGTAGTTATGTTGATGGAAAGTGAGGGTGTATGAGGCTGATTAGGCAAAATACCTGTCTCTTCTTTCAATCCTTTCAATTCCAGATGGGTGTTTACAGAAAACACCAACTGATGAAGGGATAATCTGTCAAAAATATACAGTATGTATTTCTTTGGCTCACACATTCTCCCTTTTCACTGACCTCTTTTGCTCTCCTATTCAAGGAAGGGAAAACTCTGGCAAAACGTATGTGTGGAACAGATTGTAGGTGCAAAATTAAATTTAAAGAGGCAAAATAAAGATGCAGGAATATCTGCTAGTATCCAAGTTCTTTTGTGTGTGAATATTGCCTCTGTTTCTTTCCTCTTTTCCTCCTGTGTCTCATGCGAAAGTCAGCCCTGGCCCTTTTCCCGCACACCATTTTTTCCCAATGAGACATGTATTGTAGGGACACCTGTGGGCTGCCATTTCCACTAAGAGGACTTGAAGGATGGGGGCGTGGTAGCATTGTGGGCTTTTAATCAAGACGCGTTGACTAATCGCTAAAGAATAAGCCTCTTAGACAAGGACTCTTTCATTCTGATACCTATGTGGTGCAAAGACTGGTGGAGACTTCATGCTGCAAATGTTTGGGGGGTATGTGGAGGTGAGGGGGTGTTGGGCATAGGGGAGTACAGATGGCATACTGTACCTGGGTGCACTTTGTTTGATCATGCCTGAGCTGTCTGTGTATACACACAACACACACATATATCCCAGGGCTGGATGTTTTCCCAGTTTTTTTTTAAGTTGGAGACAGCTCTGCATACTTCTCACAACAGTCACATACTGAGACTGTGGCATCAGCGAGTTAGAAGACTTCGTCCAGCAGAGAAAATCTAAAAAAAAAACAAAAAAAAAAACCAGCAACAAAGCCATTGTGCCAGTTTCCACTTCCATACACATAACCGCTGACAAAGATTGAGTTTAGCATTCCATGAATTGTTTGTTTAAGTGTTTTTGCGAGCCGGCTGTGGGCTTGTATATTGTTGTATGTAAATGAAGCACAAAAATACTATTGGGGTTCTGTGACAGAATTCGGACATGATGTTGCCCAGATCCCACACGTGTGTATTTAATGGTTTGATGAGGTCATCCATAACATCATGTATACACATACAACCAGCACTTGCACAGATGTGGGCCAAGTGCAGAAAAAGAAGCAGCAAGCTTTTGCTATTGCTCTAGAGCAAATTTGAAGTAATTTTCCTCAGGTCCTTTAACAAACAGCCATGATTAAACACAAATGTATTCACTGTGGCGGAGTGGATTAATGTGGTTGCATTGGATGGAAGGGTGTGCAGAACATGCATCTATTAAATAATATGCTTTACTTTAAAAGTGGGCATCAAGACAGGAGGCTAAGTTGCTGTAGTAAAGCTAAGCTAAAGCATGCTCAAGCTTGGGCATTTTCATCTCCTTGCAAGAGAGTATCTTCAGTCATCTGCTTTTGGTGTGACATGATGTACTTATAGAGATTTCCCAGTTAGCTTGAAAAGACGGACAGTTTAAAGTTTCCGATTTCCACTAAAGACACCTATCAGAGCAAGCTGCTGCACACTAAGCCATCCCTGAATAGAACAAGCTGCAGAGCAAGCAAGGCCCAAGACAACCCTTGTAACATTACAAAGGATAAATGAGGGCAAACACTACTCCAATTCATGCCTTTTGCAAACTCTTCTGTCGGGGTAGCACCTTCCTGAGGTCTTCTATTGTTCATTTGATTAACCTTGACTGAAGGGTGTGTTTGCAATGAGCCCCTTTTAACAAACTATCTGTCAAATGTTTTCCTTGTGCACAATTTGTCACAGTGACACCCTTTGTAAAAGTCTGTTTTGTGTGTGTGTATGTGTGTGTGTCAGGTGAGTGGGATAAGGTGTGCATTGTCAGCTGCATTTACTTAGTGTTTGAAGTTGTGTGTGATCTCAAGTAGACCTTGTTCATGGAAATATGGCTGATGGAACGTAAAAGGGCAGGAAATCAGTCATTTCAGCTGTTAGAATTATAATCTCTTACTTCAGTCTCTTAAAAAGCTTCTTTTCTTGGTAAAGTGGCTCTGTAAAACGTATTACATGCAACGTCTCTGTACTGTGTGCCCACAGATATTGTGGCGTTTTGTATGTCTAGTCACACATTACCGGGAGCTGCCCGAAGGAACTGCTAGTCTGGATTTGCAGATCGTTGGCTGTTTTGCACAGCTAGTGTGGAAATGAAAACAAAGAAAATAAATTAAACGGGACTAAAGAATTTGTGGGCTGGGAGATAGAAAGGTGAGACATGCTTTACAGCAAATGGGAGGTGCAAGATGGAAGCTGAGGCAGCAGGACTTGAATAGGTGTGTGTGTGTCTGTTTATATACCTATGTGTCTGTTAAAAGACCATGTTTACGAAGCACAGCGCTGGGAACTTGTGTTTGGCCCTCCAGGTGTGTGTGCTGGTGGTTGTCAGGGCTTGTGAGGCCCGCTGCGGAGGCGGCTACGTGACGGTGGTAATGATAGGTTGTGCCAGGTGAAGACATGAGTGTGTGTGTGTGTGTGTGTGGCTGAAGACAAGTGTTAGCTTGGCTTTCGATGGTATACTTGCACACACAAACACAAGCCTTTGCACACAGTGTGCCTTGTATTAAACCTCAAAGCCCACACAACACAAGCAATTAGATTCATGGCATCAGGACGAGTGACTACTTGCAATGTGAGGGAAGTCAGGGTCAGATCATCCTCAACCAACCAGTTCCATTTGAAAATGCAGGCTCTCACATCAGGTGACATGGAGGTCAAGTGCAGGTTGGGCTGTAATTTGGCAGAAAGGAGGTGAAGCGTCTCCTGTCTGACTGTGACCTGCTGACTTAACTATGTTTGTAGCTTTCCAGGATGCATTAATGCCAAACAGATATTTCAGACGGTCTGGGGTATTTACCTGTTTTTGTATGTGCAGATGATGTTTGGTCTTTCCTTTGCACAATCTGCATCTGTTAACATGGACAATTGGTTCAAAACTTTCTCTTTTTTTCCCTAATTTTTTTTATTAATAAAAATTATACTCTTTAGAATCAAGTAAATTCTTTAATCATCTTTTGCTTAAGTCCTGCTTTGCTTTTTATTGTTTTTACTTAGAAAAGGGAACCAAGTCATATTAGGAATATGCACTCTTTTAATTTTGATAACTTTATTTGTCTCGCAGTTCTGACAGAAATGAATAAAATAATATATATAAAAAAACAACCTCTGTGATCAGCATCCTAAACTCTGAAGGATACACAAGTTCAGATCTGAACTTGTGTAAAATGAAATGAGTTTTTTGTTTGCTGACAAGGACATACCTGGAGCTCATTAAATAGGATATTTATTCCAGTGCGCTCTTCTGTCATTTACAGTAATATGAAATGGTAATACTCCTGCATGACAAAGATGCTCATTGTTGTGGCTTGCAACAAGGCCTTGTATCTGAGGGAAGTAAATCCGGCTGTGGTTCATCTCGGCACACATAAAAGCTCTCAGGAGGACCTTTTTCTGTGCCGCAAAATTCCGCAGAGGCTTCACCACTTACGCCGCATCCGTTTGCCCCATTCGGCTGTTCTTTTTTTTTTTGTTTTGTGACACCGCAATGTTTGAGTGAAAGAAGAAAAAGAGACAACAGTCCAGCTATTGTCTTGCTTCACAGAGGGTTTGTTCAGAACGTTACATGTCTGCACATCTCATCCTAAACTTTGATTTGTGGTTTAAGTTGTTTAAGATGCTATTGCTTCATGTCAAAATGCCCTCTCTGACCTGGCAACTGCTTGCAAAAAGTATGACATGTAGAGATAATGACACTTGCACTAAATGAGTTTTGCACAGTACCAGACTAAGAAAATGGCGACTTGCCATATTTTAGGCTTTGGAGCAAAGTGATTAAAATTGAAGTCGGTGACGGATGAACAATAGAAAACAAAAGTGTGGTTTTGAAGCTTTTGTCCATGAAGATCAGATTCTATTGTCACGTCCTAGACAGATTTTTTTTTTTTTATTAGATTTTCTACTTTAGATAATACTCTAATGGGTCCAGATCAAAGACATCAAGAAGATATTTCCTGCTGTCTTACAGCTTAGTACTGGTTCAAAGAAATCCATGTTGACAGCAGCTGGTCTTCTAAGGAGCTCTGACTTTGTCTTACAGATGCTTCAGCTTTAGTCAATCCTCAGCAGCACATTAGGATACATCTCCCCATGCACTGCGGTAAAAGGTTCTAGGCAACATTGAGCTCACTAGAGAGATACCAAGGTGCTCAGTTCTCAGTACCCATTCTGAGATGAGCTTATTTATGTATTTGTGACTTTTTGGAGTAACAGTGCTGTAGTTTAGATAATGAATGCATTCCTAATTATTGACACACTGTGGTATGGTGAAAGATTTGGCTTCATATTTCACAGCATTGGCCCGTGAGCAACACCTTGGTGTGTCCATGACAACTGGTACCACAACGAACAGTGATTTCACCACCAACCGGTTTGACAGAGAGTCTCTGCACTTGAGGAAGGAGGATGAGGGAAATGTTTGCTTGACAGTCCTGGAGCTGTGTCTCTACTCATGAAATGCACTTCTTTTTTTCTTTTTTTTAAACAAGTTTATGTTAGGAATTATTTATTAGGGGATAGATGCTGGTTTATATAATTTTATACTGAAAGAGGAGCTTGTCCCATTCTGGGTTACCTGTGTAGGTAACCCACACGTGGTCCATGATGAGATTGTCCGATAGCTGGAACTGAGGTAGCATTTTTAGTAAAACACTCTCCAAATGAACTGTTCCTTGTTTCTTATCAGTAGGAGCCCATTAAACCCATAGCAAGCATACTGGAAAGGACATCATAGTGTTAAGGGTCCATTCTTGCTTTGATTATTGGGAATCATAACAGTTATAAAAAAAAAACTGCCTGTTAATTTTTAAAAACTCGTCCAGTTAAAGAAAGATAGTCTAGCCGTACAGACAATGGACAAAAATGCCTAATTGGGGAAAAGCGTATCAGTTTGTAAACCATCTTTTTTACTGAATGTTTCCAGTGCACTCATTGTTAGCTCACCTGGTGTTTATTGCAAACTAATGATCTCCACTTGTGTTGTCATTGGAAATGTGTGCAGATGTGCAAACCTCAAGTAATTTAATGCATATATGCATTCAAATAAAAATAATTTATGTGCACATTTTTATCAACTCCTTTATTATTCTGAATAAGTAAAAGGTGGACAGCAAATAAGTGACACATACTGACCTTGTTGGGTCAGTGTGTGGGAAAAAATGATTAT
This sequence comes from Kiunga ballochi, assembly GCA_037177335.1. Classification (NCBI taxonomy): domain Eukaryota; kingdom Metazoa; phylum Chordata; class Actinopteri; order Atheriniformes; family Pseudomugilidae; genus Kiunga; species Kiunga ballochi. Next base: position 11,238,952 of record JBAMIG010000022.1, read on the forward strand.
TTTTGTTAAGTCTCAACAGTTTGAATGTTTAAACTCAATAAAGAAACATAAGCTTTGATTCAACGGGTTTTCCTTATGAATCTAAACGTGTTATGTAGTTTTTTTTTATTTGGCAAATGAATGGCATTAAATACATGTGACTACAAGGGAGATGATTATGTTCACAGCCCCATAAATAATAATTCCAACTGTTGTATGAGTTTTCCAGCTTCATTGGATGTAATATTTGTTTTTATTACAGCATTTTTACACAGCAGTGGCATAGAAAAGATGAAGTAGTGGAAAAGCCCTCATATGACCTCATTCAGTTTGGATGTACCTTTGTCTAAAATGTATGTAGACAATTCAAACCCAGAAGTTGTAATGTGAGAATAGATGTGGGCAGATGCCAAAATTAGAACATAATTTATGAAAGAATAACAAACTTGAAATGTTCTTCCTGATAGGTGAGATGTCAGAGAAACATAGTGTCACTGGAAATTATAGGGTTGAGTGGAGATTAATGAAACCGGACCAGGACCAGATCAGGTGCCCTCCTCTTCACAACAGGTGGTTTCATTTGCCTGTTTTTTATTATTACTGTCAGTTTACCAGAACCATAGGTTTTTATGTTGCCAGGGCCGCTAGCTTGCAAAGTTTTGTAATGCTCGCTTTAGTTTAACATGTTTTTGCATGCTGTACCTGAATTCATGTATCTGTGTGGAACATCACACAGGTACATGACAGATTCATTCAGGTACTGATGGAAAGAGAATCCCCTCCCCATCTTTTTTTTAAATTTTTTTTTTTATTTTAAATTACACATTAGATTATTCATGTGTACACTTTGTTGCACTAACAAGAACGTTAGTGTCTTTTATTTATCTATTTATTTTGATCATTTCTTCGATCTGATGACTCCTTCCAGTATGCCAACTGTTGCCAGCTTAACCATAGAGTACGTGCAGCGTGGGAAGTTTGCTGAACTTCCTGACCCCCATGCATCAACAGTGCACATTGCCCTCATTACTTGATATAGGAATGCTCCTCATCTTTTGTTTTAACATCTATGGCACTTGTGAAGTTGAGAGGAATTTTGCATACTATAGAATGATCACTAGCTTGGCATCTTGCCCTTCCATTCTCATCCAAGGCTATTCTTGAACAGGATTTGTGGGTACCTCCTCCTGGATCTTTTAAATCACTTCAAGCGTTACTGAAGCCTTTTTCACCGAAAGCGGGCACCAATCTAATGGCATAATTTGGACCTGCACACATCTAGAGAATCAACCCCCTTTTTCGGTGCTAAGGGGTTTGTGAACAGGGAAAACAAAAGGCTGGGCCAACGAAGCGCATCTCGGCTGGCGGGCTGAATAGAGGGGCCCCTTTCATGGCTGTTTATGAGGACCCCTCTTCAAAAACACACATACAAATCACATCCAGTTCTCCCAGTGGCTCCTCTGATATAGGGATGATGGCAGGGAGGGGAGGGATGCAGTACGTGGTGGAAACTCTTTGGGCCTCTTTCAAATATTCTGTCCTGTTTGGTGGATTTTCACCCTGTCACCTTTTCTTTTTCATCTGTTTATAGTAGCATCATATCGTGATCTCAATTATGTTTTGTAGGCACGAGTTTGGGTTGTCTACTAAAATTGTCATTAATCCATTATAAACTATAGCATTTCATATAATATATGATAATACATAATATTATAATAATAATTAGGTTGGTGGTCCTGTGCACTCTGCGTGCTTCTAGTTAAAGTTGCCTTTCACTTTTTTTAATCACATATACAGTTTTAAAGTTTTTTTAATGAATTAAATTTAATTTTATATTTATTGCAACTTTTTAGAGCATTTACATTTAAACAAAAATGGCTAATTATATTCAAATATGACACAAGCTGTATAGTTTCCTTAATTTAGCAACTTTCTCCTAAAGCATTGTGGGTGTATATTAATACAGGTAATTTCCTGCTAAATTTGCTCCCATTAGATATCTTTATTTCTTATGTCAAATACCGTGACACATAAGGAATTATTAATGCAAATATGTCCATTAAGTGCAAACTTGTGGTCTCTTAAAAATTTCTCCAAACTGTAACTGCTTTATTGAAATCCAAATGTTGTTACCACAGCACTATTTGAGGAAATGACTGCCTGATGAGCTCCCATTCACTTAGAAATGACAGAATATTTTGAATGTTGCAGTTTGGTCTATACTTAGTGGAATAACCGTAATGTTTACCTATGTTGTGGTAGGAACAGCTGGTCCACTGAAATGGCCCTGGGGAATTCTTACAGCACCCAAATTAAACTTTTATGGAAACAGCATTTTCCTTACTGTAAAATGAATATTGAGAGAACAGCAGAAACTCCCATTTCAGCAGCTAAAATTCATGTTTTGCAGGTCAGTCAGGGACTTGAACGTTTAGTAAATAGTGTGGATATAAATATCATACCTAAAGTGTTTGAGCTTCATGAATACCAGAGAAAAGATGAATCAAACCAACTTAAAGTATGCCACTACATGTCACTATTTTCATGTCACTTTCCATGGATCGGATATAAAGGCCAGAGAGCTGACGAGATCTTTACAAATTACAAGTCACTTCGGCATGAAGTAGCTCTTCTCACAACTGCCTTTTCCGTTCTGTGTCGTATCTTGTTCAACAGGTAGGGTTTGATGGACAGGAGGAATGCAGGTTGAGAGATTTGTTTTGTAATGGTAGCCCATTCTTTGGGTGTTCTTAAGCAAACACAGTGGCGCTATGTCCTGTTTTTACGGGTTTCTCACGTCACTGTTCAAACTCTGAAACTGGCTGATCCCCGAGAGTACATGAAAGAGAGCAAACAGAGTTCTAATACTTCACCACACTGACCTTCTTCTAACTTGATATGCACAAATAGTCAAACACACACCCTTTTTGCCAGTGCAGTGCAAATGCTCCTTTTGATCGCAATCATGTTTTCAAAAACCAAGTAAATGAAGCGGTCTCATTTGTAGCTGAAGTTTTTTTTTCCTTGGAGTGTACAAAAATGTTGGGATGCAGACCTGATGTGACAACGCTGTTGTCTTGACCTGAGGAAATGGCGTGATTTCTTAACGTAGCACAGCTTTCATAACATGGAGGTTGCATGCTTGCGTTAAGTTTGAGCAGCATATGAAGGCCACGTTTCAGCTCCATATGTTGACTTAATTGAGTGTTACTTTAATGCGTATGGGTCAAATGCTTGGAAAAAATGGTGGGGATACTGTGGGAAAATTTGAAAGCTCACAAAATGATGGATTTTCAAGTGGTCCCCTAATTCCAACAAAATGTAATGAAACAGCACAATGTCTATTTTTATTAATAGCATGGAAAACTATAGAGGAAAAATGTAGTGCTCCCTGGTTGGTGCGCACTGCTGTGCATCTGAGGCTGAATTAGTTTATATAAGTATGTGAGAAGTAGTTAGGTGTGTATGTGTTTGGACTTGTGGGTCACCGCAGTGTGTCTCTATATTGATGCCAAGCTCCCTGCCATGTTTATCTTTTCTACAGAAATAAAAGAACACAACACCCTGATTCTATTGATCTCTCTGCGATTCTCTTACTGTTCTGCTCCCCCCCCCCTCTTGTCTGAAATCTGTCTCTGACATACAAGGCATTCCTTTGAGGCTGTGTAACATGATTTGGGGTTAACAGACATAGCAACTGAGATGGGGAGGAATGGAGAGCAAGTGAGTAAAAATGGTTTGTCTTGCTGGGTTTTGTGTCCTACCGTGTACTCATATTTTTCAGCCTGCTTCACAGTGGTGGGTAGCTGGCTTATCGTCAGCCTCCTCAGCTCTTTCCGTCATGCGTGGCCTGCCTTAATCTCTCCTGTGTACTGTAAACCGCACCTAATAACCCTGCGCACGATTAAAGCAAACATCTTAATAATAGCCTGCCTCATTATCAACTCACATTGGGGAAAATGAGTGGTTGGGCTTGAACTGTTTACTGCGGCTCATGTACAAGGTAGAGAACAAGGCAAGCTGGTTGTTTAGTGTCTTTTATAAATATAAATGGCCATAAATATAAATGGCCATTTTTACTTTGTAACTCTGAGAAATGAACAGAGGGCCTGGTAATTTTTGTTTGTAGTTATTGGTCCCAACAAGATCTACTTTAGTAGAATAGTTTTCTGAAGTTTATAAAAAGAATGTGTGAAAACGAGACTGTAGCTGCAGGACTGCATGTAGCATGCTGCTCTAGAGGGTGCTGTTCACTGAGGAAATGGACTTTCCTCCTAGTTACCTCTCATTAAATGCTGTTTATTGTCTTTTGCTTTTGAAACACAAAACCTCTTTAATTTTTTTAGAATTAAAAAACTATAGTAAAAAGATATTGTAAACGTGTAACAATCGGTTGTTGGGTAGCTGACTTGTATACATTGCATTCAACTCGCTCATACTTTATGTTGATGTGTGGTATTATGCTGCAAGGCTGCTCTGTCAGGGCATTAGCCACTATAATCCAACTGTGTATCTGTGCATCCTCACCGGTGTGTTCACAGGAACGCACACACAAGCATACAGATGTTTAGACGGGTTTCACAGAACCGACAAAAGCAGATGATGAGCTGTCAGTCAGGATGGAGATCAGGAACAATCTGTCCGTGGCGAAGCTTACACCTGTGCTGACTTCCTGCAGCAGTTTAGCAGTGTGTAATCCCTAACATCGCTCGTGTTTATGCTTGTGTTTTAGTTACAGGTCTGACTCTTGCATGCTTTTGAGCTTAGATGGGACTTCTGCTTCACTTGCTCCTTCATCTTGGCCTGGGGGCATCCTCCCCATTCTGCCACACACAGACTCATCGTCAGCATGTATGGATACGGTTTTTACACACAGACTTGTACTTGTGTCATCCTGTGTTGGCTTTATTTTTATACAGTATGCAAGTTTGTTTGTGTAAAAACTGAAAGAAGAAACTTCTGTTTTAGGGGTTTATGTAATTCATTTCTAAATTTAGCGACCAGAAAGCTATTTTTTCTCGTTTTCCCCTGGTCCTCTATAATAGCATTACTTTCAGGAAATGTTGGATTGTGGCAGCTTCTTACGTACTCTGTATTTGAGAAGGTCTTTTCTTTTTTTGTTTTGTATGGTTTGTGTTTCGTCATGAAGGGATGCTGGCTTCACCACTGAAGTCATAGATGAGGAGGAGCAGTGTTCACTGCCAGAGACTGAACTCTTTTTTTTTTTTTTATTTCAGTGAATATGTTAAATTTAGACCTCTGCCTCAGCCAAAAGTTTGTCCCAAACTCCCTGAGTGACACACCTTTCGAGAAGTGACTCTCAACATCTGCTATTTTTATCATAATCACACTCTCCCCCTTGGTATTTTTCCCCCTTTCTTCTTTCTTTTTCTGACAGGCACATTGTAAATGTTCTGTTTTTCATTTAGAAGATTTGTTGGGTGGATTATTACTGAGAGGATCCCAATTCCCACTGAATGTTATGCTTCAGCAGTGTTTATGAAAGCTCTGTGCTCTGACGTGGGTTGAAGTGGAGAACCAGTAAAAGGTCCTCTTTGCTCACACACCCTCTGTACACTGCAGCCCAATGAAAGGTCTTCTGTAATGGTGGCATTTCAATCCTTGAAAGTTAGCAGGCCAATTGGATAATGGGATTTGGTTTGACATTCCAGGGAGCAAACTAAGATGTGACGGTGCATAAAGGTACAAATAAGAACTTCTGCTGACTGAGACAAACAAAACACCACATAAAATCTTGCGCCAGTATAAGTAGAGAATTGAAACCTCATGGCTCTTCTTCCATCTGTGCTGTCGAAGATGGCACTGTGCTCCACTGTGAAGTCATCAGTGTTTTATTAACTGGTTCTTTAGGCTTTGAGCTGTTTCTTTCTCTCATGCATCATGTTATATAATTATCCCCATCATCAATAAAATAGTTTGGATTATGATTGTTACATGATTTAACATCATTTCACCCAAAGTAACCCTGCTGTGCAAAGACAGAGTGAGGAGTAAGTGGATATAGCGTTAGAATAGTGCTCTATAATCAGTCTAAAGTGATGTTTTGTTAATTTTTTTTCACAGTGAAGGAATCTGCATTCTTGGAATGAGCTGTCAGTCTTTAATTGCCTCTCAGGGATCTTCTGGTAAGTTTATGCATTTCTAAAGTCCCTGCTAACCATCTCCGTCTGCTTGTGGTGTTTCAGCATTAAAATCCATCTCCTGTAAACCTTTTTTTTTCTGGTGTGGACCATGTGGAAAACCATGTGTCCTTATGAGCTATTGTAGAAATTAAATAGTGATGTTATGCCCCTCTACGAGCTTTGTGCTCAGTTGGTAGGGTTTTGCTTCACAGCTTTTGTGGCTCACCCAGTTGTGCAAAATGTTCTGTAACAGCGTCAACGTATGCCAGAGACATATAGTGTTACTGTGGTTCAGGCTTATAAAATTGACGCAACTCCTACTTTTACTGTTGGCACAACTGGTAGCCAAATGTTGTTAACTGTTTAACTTAACATGGGGAATTGGAGCAGAATATACTGGGTGACGTTTGTTGTGGTGGACTTTAAAGAATGCTCTTGTCTTCAAAATGGCATCGTTACACAAATCATTTAATTACTCTCCTTTCCAAGGCCTCAGCCATCAATACTACTTGTGCTGCTGTACTGTTGCTTGTTCTGTTTGCTTAGCTACTCTCTCACATCCATTAGGCCTCCATCAAGCCCCCACTGATAGCTCCCATGATGCACTCCCACTCTTAGCTGGTCTATACTCTACCAGCCAGTGTATGCCTGTCAGTGTGTCACTCCAGGGTGATGCCCTCTCTCAGCCCCTCTGTGCTCTTTTGGTCCAAAGCACTTCATGTCAGCCCAATCATTTGGGATCCGGATGTGGAGATGAATTGTTAACTATAGCAGGTCAGCCAGAGCCCAATGCTCCCCCCCCTTAGCTCTCTCTGCTCTCCATCGACCTGTTGTTGACTCATCTCCAAGGAAATCAAGCAAGCTTTTTTTTTTTTGTGATCACTGCCAACAAGCTCCATGGCCACGCTTTACCACCATTTCCTCTTGTCACCACTCCTTTTGTTTCATATTAGCCAATCAAAAGGCAGCAGAATAAAATCACATGTCCAGGAAGGGAGGATGCTGCACACCACTGAGTGGAATGGTGTTGCTTAAAGTAGAACAGCCTTGGAAAAATTGTGTGCTATTTGTTTGGTAAGAAAGGGGATCTATTCATGAATGATTTCCTGACAAACAGCAGCAGCCCTTTTCAATCTACACATGATTATATGTGTTTTGAGGAGGTTTGGGGAGAATGAAGCCCATTAGGATGAAATATTTAAAGAATTGCATTTGTCTTTTGCTGTCGATTTGATATATATAAATAATTATTATAGGTTTAGATTAAATAATACGATTTACAAACCCAAATGCATGATGCAATCACTCAATGCAATATATGTGTGCGCGCTCCATGTCTTATTAGTTTAGGGCAGGTGAGTGTTTGCTAACTTATCTTCCTTTTTGAGATCAGTGTTTGCTCAAGGAAAGCACCACGTCCGATTTTTCATTGACTGTTATTGTTTAGCTCATCCGACTGGTGCCTCAAGATTGAGTTGTATTGAGAAACGTGTGCTTTTCTTTACACATACTTTGTGTGTACTGTATGTATGTGTGCGTGTATAAATGTGTATGTATGTGTATGTATAATATATAACTAAAACTATATATATTATATATATATGATAATATATAACTATATAATATACAACTAAAACTATATCTATCTGTAAATATGTATGTAGAAGTGTATACATAAGTGTGTGTGTGTGTGTGTGTGTACGCGTGTGTGTGTGT
>JBAMIG010000022.1:11256617-11270036 GCA_037177335.1 Kiunga ballochi
ATGTCCAGCTTCACAATGATACCGTATATATATATATATATATATATATATATAGATATATATATATATATAAATAAAATATATAAAAGATGTATATGTGTCTGTGTGTGTGTGTACTAACTACATCCATTATATAACTTTTACAGCTGCATCAGTGGCTTGTTCTATCTCTACTGTCCCTGAAATTAAAAGAAATCAGTGACATACATTACATTAGAAAACTTTTGGGTAATACAACAATATTTTCCACAACAAATTCTAATCAAAAATTAAACTGAAGTCCAACCATGATTCTATTTAATCTTCTTAAACCTTTTGTGGGTTTCTGTGTGGAAAAACATGCAGGACATCTGTAAAACTGATATAAAAGCTGTTTCCTTCTTTTTGCTGTCATTTCCGCTGCAAAATTTGTTGTGAGTGCAGAGCGTTGCAGACTCACCGTTTGAGGGAAGAGCACTCCACTTACCTTTAATTCTACACAGTAAGCAACAGCCTTCATATGGCAGTGCCTCCCTGAGAACACAGAACTGGAGGGTTGGTCCATAAGGGTAGTAAGTAGGGGTGGTTATGGAGTAAGCCACTGCATTAGTGACGTTTTATTAATAAGTATGCTGTGATTTCATTATGTTGACCCGTGTGACAGCTGCCTTGCACTGCAGGAATCCACTGGTCAGGGAAAGCAGTGACCCCTGACACATTCACACACAAAGTTCCTTTTTACATGCAGTACTTGAATTTCGTTGCCTGATGTGTAAAGCTGGCAGAGGGGTGAGGAACAACAAGAACTCATATGGCCATTTTTCACAAAGATAGCAAAACAAGGTGGTGGGGCTTTGTCAGTCATATAATGGCACTAAGTACCACTGGTTTTCATGTTTTAGTGGCTAAAGCTCTGGAGGAAGAGCAGTCATCTTTACAATGGAAGGTTATCGGATTGATTCCAGGCTTCCCCTGACTCCTTGCTGAAGTGTTCTTGAGCAACACACTAAACTCCAAGCTGTCCTTTATTGGGGTTTGAGTGAGAATCAATAGATTAATAAAGTTTTGAGTTCACGTGACTGGAAAAGTGCTTTATATGTACAATTCCATTTTCTTTGTCTTCTTTGCATTTAGCTTGATCTCTATGCTTCAAAAATCTGGATAGAAATTTCCTATTGCACAAACCTTCTGTCACAAATAAACATGTAGCTCAGATAGGAGCTGCCATTCTTGTGTCTATGCTGGCCGATAGCCATCACCTTCATCAGTAGTAAGTCTTTGTTTACACACACTGAGGCCCTCAGCATCAACACACTAAATGAACCGCTTCACCTCACGGCAAATGCATCTGCACAATGATATCTATGAGACGGTCATAGTTCTAACAACGAGGAAAAACCACATAGATGAAAAGGAAAAAAAACCAAAACAAACAGAACAAACAGCTATTCATTTAACTCCTTTCTCAGGGGGAACAGGAGCACTTTTATCAAAAGTTTCATGCTATTTCTAAAAGGGAAAACACATGCTAACTTAAACCACAAACTCTAGAGTACAATAGTTATTTCCTAAAACTCATCTCTAAGTGATTAACGGCAGATAATATTACCAATAGAGGCTACAGGTTAAATTCAACTTGCATCTTTTGTGCAGAGAAATCAAAAGAATCTGACACAAATTTAGGCCTGCTTTTTATCTAGAGACAGAATGTGATCAAAATACTGCAGACTCAGGCTTTTTGTTCCCTTGTGTTTGTATTTCAAAGGCAGCTTTGTCTTCCTGTTCATCCTGCTTGAAATGTAGCCCAGAAAGTTGATGTTGAGCGATCTTATCAGGGAGCCTCACAATGTCCCTTTACTCAGCAGAAATACTAAACGCTTCCTACTTCTTCAAAACTCCTGCAGTTGAAACCATACAGTATATTATATTTCTTAGTATATTTAGTTCATCAGCAGAATGAGAATAGCATTAGGTGAATATTATATCTGTGCTTTTTGCTATATATTGTAATCTGTCACATGAAGAATATTACTTACCTTTAACTATGATGCAATAAAAGGCAACATTTACAAAAAGCTAAATAGCTTGCTGAGTTTAGCTCAAATGAAATGTTTATTTGTGAGCCATATGATGTAGAGTCTTACCTAGTTTTAACTTTCATTTTGTCTTTAAATAACAACAGTATGTTTCTATGTATTTCTATGTAGTTTCTATGTATTTATTTAAAAAATGTCTGGACCGGACTCAGCAAGTCCATTTGTAAAAGCATCACTATAATTATACTGAGTTGCTCCACAGTGTTTACAAAAAGTGTTTACTTTTAGTAAACACTGTTCACCCATTTAAATGGAATTTTATTTGCCTGTAGAAAACCATTTTCCCATCAGTTGCAGTTCTGGAGTGAAATGCAGCAGCAGCTTCAGTCAGTGGCATACATATCGTATGTCTGAGAGAATTACTGGAAGCTGTGTGTCTCACACCCAATTCTCAAAGTCCCATTGCAAATGTCTTGTGCCAAGATGCTTATTACTGTGACCATCATTGTATATATTGCTCAACTTGAGAACATGCAGGAACCTTTAAAAAGTACATTCGGTGCTTTGTTTGTGTGCTCCTGTCAGGTGTGTTGTAAACTTTGTTCTTATTCAACTCTTTCTGTGAAGTTAATTGTTCTCCCTTTCAGTTCAAATGCATTCCCACGTTGAATCCCCCTGAGAATCACTGGAAGCAAAGCATCCCATCTCTGCCTCTGAAGCAGCTTGAATAACCTTGTTGTCTTTGCTAGTTAGCGCAAACTAGCACCTGTTAAGAACAGACCCAGCTTCTCATGTGGATATAAGACAAATCATTTCTGGTTTCATTTCAACTCAACTTCAATGCATTTAACTTTGTTCTTGTTCTGCTTTTCTGTTTTGTGAGAATGCACAACACTTATCTGTGACTTAACCTATTTTCTCTCCACAGTTGTGTAACAACTACCCTCCACCCCCTTCCAAAAAAAAAGAAGAAAAAAAAACACCATGTAATCTGATCATATTTGTTAGTTTTGCTCAACATATATTGAGAACAATATCAGTAAGCACACCTTGTATCATACTCTTTTTCCTGTTTTGATAGTATTCTTACATTTCATCTCCCTGCATCCAGGGTACCTGGGAACTCCCCTAAGCAAGAGGTTATTTGGTATAATTGAAAATGGGAAGTTAATTTGACTTCATGGTGTAGTCTGGGGAAGGTTTAGTTATCTGAAGAATCCCTCCAGCATTGCATTTAGCTCTTCCGAGTTACTCAGCAATGCAGTGGACTTGGGTGTGAAGCTGTGGGTTTACTGCTGGAGCCAAGCTTCACATAATCACACAATTAGTGTTATGGCCATAATGACAGTGGTGGTGAGGTTATCAAGAGGTTATGATCAGCTGAAGAAGAGCCTGACTTTATTACCACTGGGGGGAACATAAGGTTTTTAAGCTTTTGCATCTTGATCTCAGTTAGAAATCGTTTTTGCTTTAAACTATTTAAGAAGAGTATTTCCCAGAGCTTACATAGAAGTGATGAAACCTCATTTTAACGAGAGGAATAGCTTTAAATGAACATTTACAATTCTTACTGTGAGAGTGTGGGAGAGATGGGAGTGAAAAAGTATCTTGGGACTGGTACACATCCTGTCAGCTGAGCTCTTCTACCTCTCCCTCCTTCTTTTCCTTCATTGCTGCTCTTAACAGCTGGTGCTCCCAACTGCAGGCAGGGTGATGTGTGGGTTGAAAAAGTCTCCCCTCAGAGTGTCCAGCTGAATCCAGGCTTGGCCTGGAGTGGTGCTTTGGGGTTATCTGACCTTTTGCCCCCCCCAGGTTAACCTCTCAGCATCATATCTCCCTTGGGCCAAACTCGTTGCCATACTGAACACATTAACTCAATGACCCCCTGTGTTCTGCTCACTGATACACGGGACATTTCATCTTTATTCAGTGATAACCATGGCTAGTACTTTATTTCAGTATGCTTTAAGCTTTAATGCTCATTTGGGGGGTGCGATGAAAACATGATTAGAGTGACGAATGGACCATATGGATCTTAGAAAAGTGTTCAGAACACTCTTACATTTTACTGCACCGGGGCATTTTAGGACACTGTCACACCAAAAACAGGCTCAAAGTCCATTCTGCTAGAACTAGCCGTATGTACTTGGCAGCTCCTGATTGAAGCTGAAGGCTGAGTTTCCAAGGCGGCAGGCTGCAAGTCTGCCAGGCTGGTCAGGTGGGGAGCTCAAAGCTGGGTGACTGTCGCAGAGTTGCACCACTCCTCCCTCAGCCCCTGATCTGCCCAGCGTGCACAGGACTTAGGGCAAAAGCCGGGGATTATCTCCACTGCACTTCCACCTCTACCACCCACTGCCTCCTCGCAATCAACACCGCACACTACTTCGCCTCCTCCTCTAACTGCATACAGGACACCCACAAGCACACATCATTTTCACGTCAGTCTTCTACATATTGTCCCATTTTATATCTTTAAAACATTTTATATCTAAATTTCACACCCATGATCAGCAGTCATCTTCATCAACTAAGTATTGTGAGCAAGTTTTGCTTTTTGATTCATTTTGAATCCATCTACTTTATTATTATTCTTTGTCATGTCGTGATTAACAAACAAGAAACTGTTCTAGTTTTTCATGTTCTTTCAAATTCCTTCTTGGTTATTTACCCACACACCCAATCATTCCTCTCTGATCAGCTCAGCCAGCTTTCAAAAAGCTTCATGGTGTGCGAGCGATATGTAAATATAAGAAAGACTTGGTTTCACTTAACTAAATTATTGAAAACACATTGCATAAAAATAAAGATGTTACTAATATACATTTATCTGATATCCAGATTCTCTTAGTTTTAACTGTATTTGCAGAAACAAGCATTTGTATGGGCTTAAATGTTGTGTTGCAGCTTTTACATGGCTTACATGATTTTACATATTCTTGTTATAATAAGAATAGATTACTTGGGAGAAAAATGAAAAGAAAGGAACTAAAGGCATCTACCTTACTTTGTCGGCCTTCTCTCTTCAGGACAACACTTTAAAGGGGAGTTTATGTTTCAGATGCTCATGACTCCATGCCAGTGTGTGTTCTACATTTCCCCTGAGTTCGTCATTTTTTGCCTTTTTTGCTTCTCTATTTGTCTTGTGCAGTAAGAACACGATTGTACCTCCTCTAAATCTCACTTTAAAGTCCTGCTTCACCATCATGATGTCATATATGAGTACTGACAAACATCTTGTCTCTGTGTGAGCTGACAAACACACAGTAGCTGAATAAGATGGCTACTGATAGAAACACCACAAGAAATCAGCATTCACAATCAGATGACATCAGTTTACCTTTGGTTGACCCTGTAATGCTGCAACAAAATGTTTGAGATAAAAGAACAGAGGACTCATCAAGCATAACGTGATGTGATACAGATCTGGTAGGAAAGGGAATAACAATAATAGAGGAAATCTCTGCATTAGAAAAGAAATGGAGCTCTTGCCATTTTTCACTTTAGCTGAAGGATTTTCAGGGGTTTACACAGATACTGCAGCAGCTACAGCATCTTACTTTTATTTTCTAACTGAAGTTAGCTAGACATACCACATTTTCCATAGAATTTCTATTAAAGGTGTTGCTGATTTGAATTGAAATAAAAAGAGTACTGTCTAAATGAAACATACAGAACAAGCTGTAGTCTGCTCTTAGATGCATTTAAAAGATCGAAAAATAAGGCGAACTATAAACAAATCTTAGACTTGATAGCAAAAGATATAATGACAAAGACTTCTGGGTTAACTTGGCGATAATGGATGTGGAAACAATGATGACATAATTTTGGCAGCCACTGGTTTTATGAAAGCTTTAGTTCCGTTGGTGGACAAATAGGAAGGGGTGGAGAGATAAAGCTTAGAAAGTACTCAAAGCGGTTGAGGTGGAGAGGAGTTTATGTGAGAGTATGCATATGGGAAGGGCTGTGATGGATGTGATATGGTTGGGCTTACGTGTTATTTACCTTGTCTTTGGTATGCACTTGTGCATAAAGTGCATGGCATATCTACATGCACAGCATGAAGGCAAATCATAGAGGGTAGTATACAAGATTTATCATATGACATCCCCTCCACCTTCACCTCCCCCCCATTCCCATGCCTCTTTGGTCTCTGTAAACTATTCTGTAGGCACGTAGCCACTACACCCCTCCCTTCACCTACCCTTGTCTGCAAACACATTGCCCGTACATACTGCTGGCAAATGGCCATGTAAGTGCGTGGACCATATTTGCCTGCATGATCAAATACCTGATAGACTGTTAAGGAACAATGCTGGTTGGAAATTACAAGCACAGAAGTAGCAGCTGTGTAGTTTTGCATTTCAGTGTCACTTATCATTTAATCTGCCAAAGACTACAAACTTAGACCAGCAACACAAATTAAAAGCCGAGTTTGCTCTGTCTCCTAATTTTCATCAAAAACACGTGTTCAGCAGTGGTCAAACAGAATAAGGAAGTATTGTGGGTGATGCAGGAAGTTTAGCCAAAGACCTTTAATCTATTAGTTTAGTGAGATCAGGATTTATAAAAGACAAGACATTTATCTAGACTAGTTTTGGGCTTGACAATGTCTGTCATATTAATCTTACATTTACTGCCATAGCTGGCAGTGAGCATTGAGCAATCCATTGTTGAAAGCTTACAGAAGACTTAACATGACAAAACAACCTTAGCCCAGATGAACTAAGATTCACAATGCATGAATGAATACATGAAGGGACATGCTTGCACAAGGGTTAGCCCAATTAAAACACATTTCTTTTATGGTAAACGTTGGATCTTTCACTGCCTTTAGTTTGAGGTTAAACCAAAGGCCTTGCAGTCTAGGTGGGCTTACTGTGTTAGCTTAGCTTTGACAACACCTGGGACTGTTTAGCATCCTGGCTGGAGAGAGATAGAGCTGCTGGAGAAAGTTCAGCTCTGTGGGAGAGGAGTAAAATTTACTAAGAGAGAAAAGGTTTTTTAGTGTAAGCATGGTGGGAATGCTGCCACATGTCCAATGTCAAAACTATAAATCAATTCACACATAATGTCTCACTTAGTATACATCATGTACAGTGTCATGCACATGATTCACAAGCTATAGAAAGTAAAAGAAAAAGTATGAAGCATTAGCAAGAATGCAAAAAAAAATGCGACTAGTATTTACAGCTGCAAAAAACAAAAATACATGAACAAAATGTATTGTATTTCCAATAGGGTTACATATAATGTGCCGTCATAGTTTCAGTTCTCTGGGGTTGTGAAAGAGTTAAGCACCTCCTGCAGCTTCCAGAGGATGCACTGTTGCTAAAACGCCCTTACTGAGATTAGAGCAGGATTTAAAAGTTAAGCATTCTCTTTATCCTACTTATCAATCACACAAAACTTTGTCTTTTTTCTCTTACAGTTCTTCTGAACAGGATGTATTTTGTCACCTTTCAAGTTTATTCATGAAGGGTACTTTTTTCACTACGTTTCCCTTTTCTATCAAGTGTAGTTTTATTTTTTCCATGTTTTTGCAAGGTTAGGGAAATGGTTAGACATCCACAGCCAATTGGGTACAAAGCTTGTTTTGGTATTAGTATCAGTGCTGCAGCATGACAATGCAGTCTACTTGCATATAGAAGCTGAACCCCATTTTTACCCCTCAGCCCTACTTCTTAGTCCTTCCCCTCTGGTTTAAATGTTCACTCGGGAAAAGGAATAGCATCAATAAGGATGTTAAAGATTTTCAAAAAATTATTAATTTTGTGGCCATTTTTTTTACAGCCCTTTTCATTATAGGGTTGTTGCAAAATTGGCTGACTCACTGCTAATTGCTAGTATTTCCTAAGTACATTTCTTTGCATTATAATATTATAACGTTACGTTTTTTGTCATGTATTTATTTCATTAAACGCAAATACTAAGCATTACCACAGTCCAGGCAAATAAAAAAGAAATTAAATAATAAATCTCTGTAGATTACCATCCATCCATTATCTACCGCTTCGTCCCTAACGGGGTCGCGGGGTGGGCTGGAGCCTATCCCAGCAGTCAACGGGCGAGAGGCGGGGTACACCCTGGATGTGATGCCAGTCCATCACAGGGCTAACACACAGAGACAAACAACCATGCATGCTCACACTCACACCTACGGGCAATTTAGAATCTCCAATCAGCCTATCCCCAAGATGCATGTCTTTGGACTGTGGGAGGAAGCCGGAGTACCCGGAGAGAACCCACGCTAACACGGGGAGAACATGCTTACTCCACACAGAAAGGTTCCTGACTGGAGTCCTGCTCACACCAATACTCGAACTGGCAACCTCCTTGCTGTGAGGCCACTGTGCTAACCACTTAAGATTACATCTTTGTTTATTGTCATCGGTTTGTTGCTATTTGGTTGTCATTGACATTTGTCTCTTAGTCTGGCAATACAACTGGCAATGACTTTATAGGATACACAGTTTAAGTGTAAAGTTCTTACTTACTATATATACTATATTACTATATTGTTCTATATTGTATCTTATTTACTAGTGGGTTGTTTTACACCACTACCCCTTAGCTTTGTTTCGAAAGATAACGGATAGGGCAAAGCAAGGGGCTCGTAATCGAGCCTGAAATCTCTGGGTCAGAATTAGAAGTATCTTGCTTTTGACACAGTCATACCAGAGAGCAGGGTAAACCCTCTTTGCTACATTAGGCAGAACATTGCTCAAAAGAATTTTAACCTGACGAGACGACCACAAGTACTTTGCTGGCTCGGATTTCTTCTTTGTGTGTGTGTGTGTGTGTTATAAGTTCCTCCATGTTCTGGGCTCCATTTTGGTTTTCTTGATCTGCCCCAAACAAAACCACAAAGTTAAGGGTCTGATACTGTGAGACTGTGGAAAAGCTCTGCAGAACAGTGAGGTCATAGACTATATGCCCCAGTCTAACACTTGGCATAAGGCATGGGAACTCCTTTTGAATCTCTCTCAACACACTTATTTCCAATTCCTTCTTCTCCTCCTTCATTTCCATTTGTTCCCAAAATTATCCACCTTCCTTTCAGGAATCTGACATCTTAACACCTCATCATCCTTCTATTTTCTGGGTTGAAGTAGAACCAAGGGAACATATGGTATCTATATCATGCTTGTGTTACTCGTCTTTGAATACCTCTCATTCTCATCCATGCATGCTTCACCAGCTTTCCCACACAACAAAAATCTCTGGGGTGTCTGCATCTTGGCATTACGAGATGGTGCCATGACATGAGGTGTTAGTATAATAGCACCACTGCCAAACGGACTATAGGGTATAGTTTCTCTACTTCAGAACTTCTATGTTAAGATAGTGTATCATCTTTGAAGTAAAATCTTTATGCTGAGTTAAGAAGGCACCATATTCCACATGTTTCTTGTTCTTTGTCTTATGAACACTTTTTTCCCCATATCAAGTTAATGCAGACATTAGGATACAGGGATTTACTGCTGGATGAGGGTGTTGGTTTACATGTTTAGTGTAGAAAAGACTCTCAGGGGCCAGAAAAGAACATAAGTGGTAACTGAACAAAATAAAACCATGCAAATTGGATATGCATATGGAAACCAGCGCTTCAGCTTTACGTTTGACACTATTCCTGAGTGAAACATATGCCAAGTAAATGTAAATAGGAAACAGGAGAACTTTAGATTTCCTTCCACATGTGCTATGTAGAAACTTGCAAACTGGAGAGAGTTACACTCCCATAGATCAGTTACTGCCTGGGCAAGCTCCAAGTGCAATTTTCTTGTACCTTATTAGCAATATCCCTCTGTTTTTCAAACTGTGGTGAACTTTTATACATGACAAGACATGCAAGTTTTCAGAACATATTCCTTGTCAGTCATACATTGCTTGTTCGAGCACTTTCAGACACAAAGGTGCCAGCATTGTTTCAATAATGCTTCCTCTGCTCAAGCTTTAATTCTTTATTTTACAGTGAGATAAAGAGTGAGATGGAAAAAAAACCTCACTTCCTACATAAAAACGTGTCATGTTTCTGTCTAACACAAACAGCCCGTTGTCTTCCAGTGCAATTTACCTGTCCTCTAGCCACAAGGGCTGTTGTTCCCCTTTGCTTTGTCAGGGCACACAGCACAGTTCACTGGGGGGACAGACTTATATAGATGCTTCCTGGATGATGCACGATAACTTAAGAATAAAAAAGGATTCATGTTATAGAATGTCCTACATGCACATGCTAAACTCCTGAAAGTTGATGACATTGGTTGAAATACATGACATGATGGCTGTCAACTTGATCATTATTCAAGATAGACTAAATAGCTTATATTAGACATACAGAACTATAGTTTGTGGCTTAGTAGGGAGTAATATTGTGCCTTGCCAAGTCTGATGCCACAGTAGTGTTCCACCCTGCACTGCCTACTGTGTCTAAGGCCTTAGGCCAAGTGTGTCTAAATATACAGCGTACTGCTCAGACTTGTTTGACCTGTCACTAAAGCTGGAGAGTATCACTCCAAAAGAATTGTTTGGACAGCTATATCTGGTGGCTATGTGTGAACTCTTTGTGTTTGCACATTTGTATGAACTAATATGCATGTATGAGTGTGAACTAAGGATAGAGATTGAGGGAAGTAAAGGGAAATTCTGTGTTGTGATGTTTTTTTGGATGTTGGATGAGTATCTTGACAACTAGGGCTTGTGAACAGATCGGACCCAGCTTGCTGTTATAATCGCTTCCATGCTTCAAACTGAAACTTGTTTTATTGTGCATCACTTATAAAGCCTGACTATGAATCTGTCATCAGATTGCAGTCCTTCCAAATCTTACTAGCTACTTTATTATCCCATCGCCTTAGAAATTAAGAGGGAGATTAAGTTAGGAAAGAGAATGAGATGAAAGAACTTGTGAGGCGTTGCCAAAGTTTTATTGTATTATCCCGCTTGTAAAAGAATGCTGGTGATGATTTTACATTAGTGGAAAATTATTCATAATTCAAGTAGTTGCGGTATGACAAGTCTCTCAAAGGATCCATGTCACTGACAACACCATGACTTGTATGTTTAGAATAATGCAAAGCTCAGGAGAGGGAAAGTTACGGGGGTATGTAGAGCTGGGATAAATCTGTAACTCATTTCTGCAAAGTTTCAACAGATGTAGGTATACAGCAGACAGTTTAATGGTTCTCTGAGGTCAGTTGCTGTCTTTGGAGATATGAATATTATTGACTGATGCAGTGTCCTTTAAGCTGCATCCAGTATCAGCAGAAAACAAGGCAACTTAGACACAAGTATTTTATGCATGTTTGACTTGTTTGACCTGTCACTAAAGCTAAAGAGCATCACTCCAAAAGAATTGTGTTAACAGCTATATCTGGTGGCTACGTGCATAAAGTGTTTGTGTTTGCACAATTGCATGAACTAATATGCATGCTAAGAATAGTGATTGAGGGAAGTAAAAGGACACAGCAGAGTGACGTATATAGCAAATACCATGAAGGCAAGCAAATATAAATGCTTTAGAGCTCCAGCTTTTCTTCTCTTTTTAATGCCAAATAAAGAGTTTCCCTGGGTATTAAGACGAGCCGCAGATCCATAATTCAGTGTGGTGACATGACAACACATTGGCAGACATAATACATCATCTGTTGTTTTTGCAATGTTGTAACTACAACAAACATAAGATAATGTAAAACAAGAAATGACAGGCACAGATGAGTTTTTGTGGAATTAAAAAGCAGGTTATTGTAGTGGCTGTAGTAAAGCATACAAAATATTATTTGCTGTATTTTATTCTATCTTTTGCATTTAGATAACCAAGATGGCTGATTAAGTAAATTCACATATTCATGCAGTGCATGTTTAATGGTGTTTCATTATATTAGTTTACTTCTAACTCAAAGATGTGACAGCTACAGTCTGCTGAGGCATGTTGCAAATGTCAGTGCCTGGCAGTGTTTTCCATAAACAGATATGTTCAGATGTAGATTGACATGAATTTAAACGCTGTCTTAAGGCTGACACTGGCTTTGATCCAAGAGCCAGCAAAAATTAAGCCAGTGGCCTCAGCTGCATTAAATTCACATAATCCTATTATAGGTACTGAATTTTTTTCCATAATAAGAACCTGATATTCCATTGAAAATTAGGGTTAAACTCAGAACATGTAAATTTGCATTTTTATTAAATCTGAGTTGTTGGATTTTATTTTGACATTTTGATGGGAGGATAAGGATAATAATTTATTCAGTCAGCAGTAATTTTTTATAATACAAATACAACATAACCAAAATAAATAATGACAAATTTGTTGCCATTCTTTGTCTTTATCTTTAAAGAAAAGTGTGTGCAGAACACACTCACAGAACTACTGTAACTTTCCCCACTTTGAATGGCTGATGGCATCAATGACAAGTCAAATCACAGGCATTGTGTTTTTTAAACATGGACATGCAATTGCTTGCAAAAGGGCAGCGCAATAAAACACTTTTAACTCAGGGTATTGTGAAAACCATCTATTATTGTTAAATATAAACTACACCTAAAGAATCAAATAAAAACTTACAGTATGGCAAAAAATCTTCTCCACTTCTGAAATAAGTGCTTCAGTGAGCATCTAACTTCTAACTGAGCCCCATGAGCTGAAGCTTATCGGTTTTAACTCATGAACTCAACTCATTCAGTTCTAAAACTTTGCTTTAAGTATGTCAAGAATGGTTGTCTCCTGATTTTTAATCTTGTGAACCCAACAAGAATGCAGCTGCCTTGTGCAGAAAGTTGATTATGAGATGCTTATCTTTTCAGGGCATATACTTTACAGAGGACTCCAAACAATGTTGAACATGAGCAGAAAGTGTTCTAATGTTGTTTTGAGATCTTTAGGTCCTTTTATCAGAATCAGAAATACTTTATAAATCCCAGTAGGGACATAGTTAAACAAAGCCATTCAATATAGTTAAATGTGTTGCATTTATTAAGAGAAAAACATACTAATGTGGAAAAGAGTAAGGAGCTGAATTAGATAAGAATATTTAATGTAGCAAATGTGGTCCTCATAAAATGGATTGGGGGGAACTGCTGGAAATAGTCATTTCAGAAATGACACTGAAACAAATGTTTTTCTCCTCACGTGTCAGACTTGCTTCCTGCTTTATTTGCTGTCCCTTAGATTTGGATCAGGCAGCTTTTGGTTAGATTTCATTTGCTTGTTTGAAATACATCATCACGGTATAGTTTTACTTTGTGTAATGACTGTACGCTGCATTGCCTTGCGGTTTTTACCCAGAATGAGGGACACTAAAGATTTGGTTCCATGCTGAGAACAAAAACACACATGGGGACAAGTGCGAATATGGTGGAATTTTACCATTTTGGAGCCTGTATGTTATGAATTTAACAAAATAGAAAA
>JBAMIG010000022.1:11270136-11292206 GCA_037177335.1 Kiunga ballochi
ACATGGGGACAAGTGCGAATATGGTGGAATTTTACCATTTTGGAGCCTGTATGTTATGAATTTAACAAAATAGAAAATAAGGTGTTGCACAGACATGGATTTGAAAAATAAATCTCTGGCAAACAAGAGAGAAATCAAACTGGCTTCTGAACAGTACAGGCTGTTAAAGATCAAAGAAATAATAAGCAAATATTAGAGGGAGTAATCCACAAAAGAAATCCATTTGAGGATCAGTTAGGTTATTATACACAAGTATGAACTGCAGGCAGGAAGAAGAACTGAAAGCAAAAAAAAAAAAAAGAAAATAATTTTATCGTAGACAATAATTAATTTGACTGGAATACTAAACATGAAACTCCAACAACAGTGCTCCAATAAAGAACTAAAAACCTATAAACCATAACAGTGTAACAGAAGTGCTTTTCAGCACGGAACAGCATGTGTTCACCTTTGAATATAGGGCTGAGTTTCATGTTAGCTGGTGCCAGTAAAAAGTAATTATATAAACTAAATTGACAATATATGTGACATTATGTTTAATAAACATTTTTACTCAACATATTAAAAATAATAATGATGAAAAGAATAAAAGTATGCAGTATGAAGCCAAAAATCTGATGGCTCAGTGTTTGAAAGATGGAAAGAGGATTGTGTCACTGTCTGTCATTAAAGAAAAGAGAAAGCAATAAAACTGTTGATGGATGGCTGGGTAAACACATGGCTTGTTTGTGTATATACTTTTAATTAAGTTTTATTTAGCAGAAAAGATGTCACCATTTGATAAATCAGGTTTGATGCAAGGACCTAAAGATACTTGTCACTAATTGCACTTCAATTAGATCCTTCTCTTCATCTGAGAGTTACTCTTTAGACACATTTGTTTCTTGTTACATGGATATATGCAAGCAGGCCACTAATCAGAAAATCTGAGTCATGCACAGCACATAAGCTGTCAGCTTGTGCCAAGCAACCTGTACCGACTGGGTGACACACATGAACCAGTGTGTGCTACTTTATGCCACACTCACACAACCTTTATCCACTGCTATTTGCTCTGACATTATAGTGAGTGACACGCTCAATAGTGGGCTGTACCTACAGATTAACTGTACTTAAAGAACATATGCAACATATGCATTGCTGTTGCCTTGCTCTTTAATCTTTTAAAACCCTTTACTTGGTTCTTGTTGTGATCTTTAATGCTCATTGCTGTCACAGTTTTAAATTGTCAGTAAAAGTAGTTTATCAAAAAACATACAAAGTGTAATGAAGATGGCACCTTTGTAAAAGACTACATAAACTGAATTGTAAACTGGTAAATTAGATATTTTTGATAAAAATCTGTTGCTTTTTAAAGAGTTAGAAAAGTTCAAGATTACATGCCTGCTATTGAAGACTGGAGCTGCTACTAGTAAGAGCCAGAAAATAAATAAGGAAAGAAAATACGCATTAGATAACATTCCGGTGGTTTGACAAAAGAAATGAGAAATAGGGGTGGAGTGATACTAAATGGTGGGGTGGTACTTGTGTTCTGATACAGGCCTGTCAGCACTCCCAGCAGCCATGTCAGAGCACTGCTATTGCTATGGCGACAGCCGAATGTTTTCCTTAATAACAGTCAACTGTAAGCCCATGAGCATCCTTGTGCACATATACACTTACTAAGACATTAACTACACCTGTCAAAGATGCCAGTCCCCCCCCCCACCCCATCCCCAAAAGCACGATAAGCTCACCAACTACGCCAAAGAGATGTAAAGGCATATATCTGGTACACACACTCACACACACATGAATCTACTGAAAATAGATAATTTTGTCATGGAGTCTGTCCACTTCTCTCCCCATGACATAACAAAAGCTCGCATATACCCGGTGGAAATTTGGGGTAAGAAAGTGAGAGGAACAAATTGCAGATATTGTCCGTGGAGGGATGTTTGGGAGCCTGCATGTGATGTTATCAGATGCAAGCTCCCAAACCAAGGAAGCTTGGTCACGTATCATTGCTGTAAGTCTGATAACACGCAGCTGTTTATGGCAAAAATCAGATCAGGATCCAGAACTCCTCTGCAATGTCTTTTTTTTTTACATTTTCAAGACATTGCCTCATTTCCGAAACATGCCACCTGACCTCACAATCATGTTTGTGCTGCGATGATATGAATATGAAACCAAAATGACATGATTTACTGACATCTATATAATATATGCTGTCATTATTGAAGAATAAATCTGCCCTCGGCTGACTGCGCGTTGATCCCACAAGCAACAGCCGCTATCATAAAATGTGTTTTTTCATGTTCCTGTAAGTATACACACATAAATGATAGCTTGTGACTCTGCTTATTAAGCTTGAGTACAGAAGGTGTTTATTAAAGCTGAAATTGATATGGCTTTCTATCTCCAGTTGCTCAATGCCTTTGTTCAGTATGGGAATGGCTCTGTAACCCAGAGAGCTTGGCAGTGGAGCAGTGGGTCTTTTTGGCTCTGTGGCCTGTTGTGTCTTTGTCAATCACCTGGCCCTGGGAGGAAATGGCTGTGTGGGACAGCAACATCCTGGCAAGCACCTGAGACAGCTGATACCATGGGAATGTCTATCAAATGCAAACTCAGACCACTTATACTAGTGCATTGTATTGTTGTGAGTTGAAAACATGGTGTGGGGAGAATTGTCTGTATGTAGGAAGAGCCTGTTAGAACTTTTGTTGTTTTCTTATATTGATTCAGATCACTTGCTGGTGTTAAGGGATTGTTTGTATTAATGTGATGTTTGCTCATATAATTGCTCAGCTAGCTTTCCCAGAGATCTTGAGTTCATTTGATTTTTACATGCCAGTGGCATTTTGATTTTTGCAAAGTGCAACTAGTGATTTAAAGTCTCACATTATAGAAATGTTATGTAGACATAATGACTAAACTTCTACACTGCATACGATGCTGTGGCTCAATAACTATGGAGTTTGTTAAAAAGAGAAAGGCTGAAAAAGATAGCAACTAATCACAGAACCATAAAGAAACAAAAAACAACATTATTTCCAAGAGCTTAAAAATGTATGTCCTTCAGCTGCAATGTATTGTATCTGAAGATATGATTTTAAACGTCCTTTTTTTATTGAAATGTCGCCCGCACTAAAATTGCAAGATTATAGAAAATATTAGGGAAACCTTTTGGTGGAAAAATGCCTGTTGTCATCAGAAGATGTTTTGCGGCTGTCAGCAGTTTTTTTTTTCACACATTACTATTCCTTTGCAATGAACACATCCATATCCAGGTATTATGTATGTCACATGCAACATAACCTGCTTGTGGCTTTTCTATATGCAACAAACTTACATTTTACTTTGGAACATGTGGCAACCTGGTTTGTAGTAAAACAATTTCCAAATAATGTTAATACATAACATTTTTTTTATTATAATGTAGTTAGTACTGAAATCGGTCAATGCTTTTGCTTATTGCATTTAAACAGCTGCAACATTTCCTGTATGATCTGAACAAGTTAGCAATGCTCTTCATATAAATAACAAAGTAGCATCTTAACAACAGTAGTCTGGCCAAAGGAGAATCCATGCAGTTTGTCATCATTACAGGGAACATGTAGTCATGATCCCATAATCACTCAGAAGTTTTTTAACAAAGTGCAGATCCAGCAAGTTAGTCTGATTCAGGGCAATTTGTTATAGGCAGCTGGAAAGTGGAAAGTGATACCCACTGTGAGACTTAAGTTCCATAGCATTTAAGTGTTTGTGTATGTGTGTGTAATGTAGGGTTTTTGTTCTTTCCATGCATCACAGATTGGAGACGTTCTTGTTGTACAATTTGTCATGATGAAAAAGGGGCTTAAGTAAAGATTGGCACGAGTGCAGGACAGGTAGTAGTGAACATAAGCATCCACGAATAAGGTAGAAGCACTTTTCCACCCACTCTTATTTTGTGTCTCTTAAACAATAGACTTTACAGTAAAAACCAATACATACACTACCCATACATATTTGAAAGTGATGAGACCAACAGATTTAATAATTATCAAATAAGTTTGACTGATTAAAACCAATATGTCAGATATTGTCTATTTAGATTATAGATAAACGCACAATGATTGCAGATGGTCAAATTGAATTAGGCTGTAACATATTCAAACTCCTGCAAAAAGCAGTTCCCAAATCATGTTTTCCATGGTAGAGACTGGTTAAATCAGATGTCTAATCTTCACGAGACACTTTGACATCATCGCTTTGGACTGAGCACAAACATGCAGTTTCACTTCTCACAACTTCCTCATGTCTGTCAGACATGAGTGATATCATTCAGACATATTTTCCAGCAACATTGAAAGGGGAAGTTATACATTTGTTACTGTGCCTAAATACACCTTCCATTTTTTCATTTCCGCTGTTACTTGACGTAATTAGTGCGACAGTTTCCTATGGAGTGGTATGCTTTTGTAATCTATGTGGCTTATGCTTCTCCTTTCCTTAACTGGTTGGGAGTGTCCTGTGGCTCCACTAAGGTGAAGTCCCTTTGCTACAGGGGAGTGCACATTTGACATATTCCCAGCTAACTCTTGGAGAGGGAATTCACAGCTTTAGTGTTTGTCTATTTCTTCCCTTGTTAGCATGTCTTACCTTGCCCTTTAAGTACACGTTTTCTTTATGTCAGCAGAGGTTCCAAAATTTCCAGTGGCTTCCATAGGTGTCAGAGAAATTCTGTTTCTTTGTCTATGTTAAAAGAGGTCAACAATTTGACAAGAACTGAAGTGAGAGCCGTTTTTAAAGGTTTTCCTGTAAGTTGCAAACACTTCGTTAGACTTTAAAAACAGTCAAAAGTTCTGGAAATTCCAGATTCACTTCTTAGATTACAAGTTTTTACGAGCAATGTGGGACAATAAGGTTCTTAGATGCAAATAACCATAAGCTCACACATTTATATCGTACACATGTGACCAGGGAAGCAAGCATGCACACATAAAACAAGAAGCATTTAAATCTTTGTAAGTCACTGTTCCAGGAGCCAAATTTATGGTGAGAACTCAGCAGTTTGCAAGAGAGCAGAGATGTAGGGAAGTGTTGCTGAATACAAATTTGGTGCTCTGAGACAAAATGCCACCACATCAGGCAGCTGGACTGCAGAAACTAGTTATAAAATAAGGGAAAAAATCTGCTTTTTTGTGTTTATTTTTATCCCCACTATTTGTATATTGCATACACCCCACTGGCAAGCCTGTGTTGCTGATAATGGAAAGTGGGAAGGATGGAAAAATGGAAAAGGACAATAACAGCCTGAAGGAGTGGAGCAAGGAGCCTGACATCGCAGGTACCCATACTTGCCCCTTTTGCCAAGCACTTACTTCACTGCTGTTCATAAGTGTGCATGTGTGCGTCACAAGCGCTACAAGAGGTCATCTCTGACAAAATCCTTCCCATGTCTTCCCATAATAAACCTTCACATTCTTCTTCATATTTTTTATTAATATTTTTGTTAATCCCATGACCCCGGAAACATAATGAGTCAGGATTATTCCATAATGGATGTGCTGTATATGCCTAAGGCTTCTATGTTGCAAAGCCAGTCTATAGGAACTGGGTCAACTGCCAACAGGAGGTGATTAAGGTTTGTCTGTTGACAGGAATCCAAAGCCTGACAAAGAGAGGTAAACTTAATTCTAGCTGCTTATTTGAAATGGAAGTGAAAGATGGAGGCACAAGGCCAAAAACATTTCTGAGGCAGAAGACCTAGAAATCACCCCAGCTCTGCTGCAGTCCAGACTTATTACATTTTCACATTGCTGTAAGTTTATCCTTGACTACACGGCATCATATTATAAAACAATAAAAAAAATGCAAAAAAAAAATAGTCAAACATGATTTAATTTCAGATTCAAGTCCAGGACTTGATTGGAATATGTCCTCCTAGTTGAGTTGCTCATAGTTCAGCTTGTGTGATTTCACTACGTCACTAGAGCTTCCCACTCTTGGCTGTGTAGGTTTTTGGTGGATTACTTGCTTTGATGGGTCTTACAAAGTTTCCCAAGTTAAAAAGCAAGGCTTAATATATTGGTTAAAGCCAGCAGGCCTGCTGCACAGCAAAAATTGGCCAGTCTTGGCTAGAACTTCGCTGGGCTGCTGTGTGCTGGAGTGACAAACCGCTGTCTGCTGTGTTCAGATGGTTGTGTCTAAATATAGCAACAGTCAAAATGATGACATAAAAAAAATCAGCATGATGAGACTGAAAGTTAAAGCCTAAGTGGCCTAAGAAAAATAAATCTGTTGCTGTGGTTTTTAAATGTTAGCTTATTATTTAATTAAGCAATATTTCAGTGATATTACTTTGTCAGACAAATAGCTTATGAACTGTTAGTATATAAGCAGGAAATTGCATTTAAAGTCTAGGTAATGTATGTATTGAGTAATCTTCCCCACACAACTCAGATTTTATGATTTTCTTCACCTACTATGTATGTCAGCTTAAATATATGGCTAAGAGCATACATCATATCTGCTTAATGGCTCATGGTTCACTGTTACTTTTGCTCTGCCTGTAATGTAAAACAGGTGAGGGAGGAAGTGGCACTGGGGCAGGACCTGAGCGGCCCACCAGCCTGGAACGGGCACCTCTTGTCCATATATCCTTTCCTAATCTATTAGCTCTCTCTCTGCCCGCAATGTCCCTACCCTCACCCCTTTGCAAGCAGACCTGCTCCATTAATGACATCCATTTTGAAAGGCGGTGGGTGAGATCCTTTTATGTGGCGGCGATAAAATAGTTTTTTTTGTGTGTGTGTGTGTGTGCCTGTGCTTAGCAATGGTGGTGCTCTGGGCAGCAGACCATTACTTGAAAATAAACCTAATTATTTTCTGTGCTGTTGCAATGGTGGCCCTGCAAACTCAGCTGCAAACTCGACTCAAGCTTTGGACTCAGCTCCTGGGCCTCATGAAGCTCAGCCTTTCTCATCTCTGTAAAATTAGTTTGATTCAGTTAACTGCTAACTCAAACAATACTCGCAACTCCGAAATCATAGCCATCATCAGATTGTGCTTACTATTACAATGTGTGAAGTTTCCTCTTTCAGTGAATTAACGGCAATCTGATTTAGTATACTTAAAAAACACAATCAGAGAATTTATCTGGTAAATTTTAATCTAATTATTCCCATTTGGACACAAATGCATATGCAAATGAGCATGGAGGAGCAGAGTAAAAGGGACAAATTATGAAAGTCCGACATGCTACAAACATAAACCATATGCTTTTCCCTTTTTGTCTGTAAATGTAGTCAGATGGCTTTGTTCATACAGTACCCCATATGAGTGGGTTCTGCTCAACTCACATTCCTAAAGGCAACCACAAATCAATGCATCTTGCCTGAACCTTGTTTCCTGGAAGATCCTCCTCCTGCAGTGTCCTCAGCCAGATAAGGATGGGGTGTGTGACAGTGTGGCAAGAAGAACTCAGTTAAATATCTGTGACTGAGCCCAGAATAACTGGATTATGAAGGGGAGGTGGACCGGAGGAGCCAGAGGGCATGAGAAGCCACAGTTACAAAAGAAAATGGATAGGAAATAGATTTAAGTCCACGGTAAGATATTTAGTATTCAGATCGAGGAACTGTAGCTTTGGTGGGCAGCCAGCTGTGTAGGCCCATCCATGAAGGATTTGTCTTAAT
Organism: Kiunga ballochi; assembly: GCA_037177335.1. Classification (NCBI taxonomy): domain Eukaryota; kingdom Metazoa; phylum Chordata; class Actinopteri; order Atheriniformes; family Pseudomugilidae; genus Kiunga; species Kiunga ballochi. The sequence continues at coordinate 11,277,801 of JBAMIG010000022.1, forward strand.
AGTGGGAAATAGGGTTTATTGCTTGGCAGCTCATATGTATCACTGGGAATGTTATACTGACAAAAAAAGGAGTACTGCATGTAGGTTCTAATAATGCCAATAGTAATCACTTTGCACTCTGTCTAGACGAGGAACGGTTAGAAAGGGTGTATTAGGGTGTTTGGGTGCAAGGAGGGATGGAGGTTGGAGGGGTGGGTGTGTATGCAGCCACTGCTGAAATGGGTGAGTAAAGTGAGCATTCTATTGAGGTCTTAGTTTGGCTAATCTCCCCCATGTGACAGCACAGCCAGATTTGCTGCCATGGAATGCCACAGACTGTTGTGCTGAGGACAAAAAGAGACAGAGGCTTAAAAGCTGCAGGGGGGCAACACTTCGTGGTCCTGGAGAGCAGCGCAGCTATGCCAGGGGGAGAAAAAATGTTCTCAGGGTTTCCATACACACCCCCTTCCCCTCCAGCGTTCAATATTCCTCCACCACCTCCAGACATGAGCAACAGCCTTCACAACCAACCATGACAAACATGCACATATGCGTATATCTCCCAAGCTTAAGGAGGACGAACTATGGTGAATTGGGAGGTGTCGGGCACACATTTGATACTCCCTCTTTTGCTGCCCAGTGGCTACAGTGGTTCCTGAACCACATCTGGTTTACAGCCATACAGTCTTCCAACCAGTCAAGGACACAGTGGAATTCCTGATGGCAAATTGCTCATCCACCTAACGGTAAATGTTTGTCTGTCTTCCCACTTTTGATGCACACACTGTTTCAGAGAGAAGTCATCAGTGGAGTAATCAGTCATATAGCTAATTCAAATCGTCTCTTAAATTTGGGTGGTTGTTGTGTATGTGTGTGTGTGTATTTGTGTAAGGGGGGTGGGGGGGTTTGTTTGCAGGGTCGTCAAATTTTCTTGTTAGTATCTAAAAGACTGTATTACTTGCTTAAGCCTTAGCAAAAATGATAAGCTATCATGCAATATGACCAGTGTCACAGATTCAAAGACAGCCTTAACCCATTAACCCATTCAGCACAAATCCCCTGGAGCCCCAGATCTCCAGTCTAGGCCAGACGTGAGAAACCTTGTGTAGTTGGGATAAGGACATGCAGTTCCGTCAGTGTCACCCCAGTCACACACACACACACACACAGACACACAAACATCCCCTCCTCCCTTATGCTTTAATTAAAGAAATAATCAAGATTTGCATCACAATGCCACACAGGGCTCCTACCATTAGCACCCCATTTGCCATCAGTCGTCTAATGAAAATATAACATTACCTAAGCCCTTCTCCACAGATTCTCATCTTAACCACAGCGGTCTAGAGGAGAAAGCTAGGACCTAAAGTTGGTTTAATTCTTTTGTATGATAAGCATCAGCCTCCTAAATCCAGGCAAGCCAAATCCTCTTGAGAAGGGCTAAGTGGCAGAGCTGAGTGAGAGGAGAAGAGTACAGAAGAGGAGAGAGGAGAGCACACGGGAGCAGAGGACAGAAGAGAGGAGGAGAGGAAAGGAGGGCTGATATCTAAAGCATCTACAGCAAGATCAGGTCAGGCTAGACCTCTCCTCCCTCTCCTACCTCCGCCCTAGTGGCCTCCCCCCCCCTCAGCTGTCCCTGGGCCACAATAGGCTGAGCATCTTTTGTGGCATTAACGGTTTGTAGGAGCAAGAGAACAATGTATGAGAAGTGAGGAACGCAGGGTTCCCACACACAGGGCCGACATGTCCTCACACCCCCACCCAATCACTGCTCAAAGATAGCAACCTGCACACAGCTGATCATAACCCCCCCGCTGTGCCCCCCCACCACACACAAACACACACACTTCCCATAAAACACGCTTTCCTCTGCATGCATGTACAAACCCACAGCCGTATTAACCAAATGCTCACACCCACATAAATATACGCCGCTAGCTTGACACAGATACTTGCTCATGTTTATGCATGAATAAGTATTTATGACATAGGATAATATTGTGATATGGCTGCATGTGCACGTGCACATGCTCTTGTACATGTGCTTCAATGCTTGGTGGGGCCAAACTGGGGTCTGGGGGAAATCCCTTTGTTTCATGATGAAGTTTTGTCCTGGATCTTGATTAATTTGTATTGTCATATGTGGGAGGGCTCCTGCAGTAGAGGGAAGGGGGGCTGCAGGGTGGGACTGTCACTTACCCAACTTCAGGATTTTTCTCATCAAATTGACTCACAGATTTTCTCTAACAGAGATGGATAAAGACGTGAGATGAAACTCCCTGTGACGGCATTTTTATGTCCTCACAGCGAGCACCTAACGTTTCTGGTGATTGGAACTGCATAGATTCATTATTCATGTCATTTTTGTGTGCTTGTTTGTACATTTCTCTCATGACAGGTGTTGAAAACTTTATAAAAGCTTTTTTACTGCTGTATCTGTATGTTTTCCTGACCTCACATGTTCAAGCAGCATCAAAGCAGTCTCGGTGCTATCCATAATGCACGTGTTTAGCTATGAGGAAGTGAAGGTTTGTGCATGACAGAAACCAAGCCTGTAAGAGTATACATGTGCAAATAACATAAGGCGCTGTTATTTTAACTAAACCAGACCATTTAGTCTGGTAAGTGCTCAACATGCCTCTGTTAGCTGCTACATTGTTTACCTTGGATGGTGTATCTTGCTTTGAACAGTAGTTTGCAGACTTACAGAAACATGCTCAACATGAGTTGTTATAGTTTACATACCATCTGTTGCATGCATTTTCACTTTATTCATGCTCTTTTGTCAAAATATAGTTGTAACAATGTGTATTTACCCCCTTTTCTTCCCCCCTTTACCCTCCATCATCCAAATTGGCTGTGGGTGGCACTCAGAGGATTCCCACACTCCACTGCGCTTGTGCTGTGAGACCCAATCAGAGGCCGGATCTGTATTGATTTTCAGCCACCTGTGCCAGGCGCCTTACTGCTGTGAGCACTCCCTGCTTCATTTCTCCTGCCACTGTCTCCTGGGGCAACTGACTCACTGTTAGCGGCGCAGTCCATTTGTCAGCAATTGTCAGCGTTTAGTGGGGCAATGATGTGTGGCAAGATGGGAAAAAGAAAGGAGGGCGGGGGGAGGCTGGAGGAGGAATTGGATTCTGGGATGTGGGGGCAGGAGGAAGGGTGAAAGAGCTCCCTCCAATGGAATGAGAGCCGCATCCCATCATACCACCCCAATGAGGACACCAAACTGCAAATATGTGAGTGCACACAATGCTCCCCCCAGGCCAGCTGTGAGTCCTGCCTGAAGGCATACGCTCTGCTGGCACATTTCACAGTCTATCACATTTGCAACTGGTTCTTTCATCCACTAAATAAAAAGAATACCGAGTTGAGCCTGTCCATTATTTTTAATCATGATAACTTGATTGGATTTCAACTCCAGGAATCCAATGCATTGCCTGGTGTATCGCCTGCATGTGTTAGCACAGACAGTGAGTGAGACTCATGCTTTTGTTTGTTTTCCCTAATAACCAGATACTTTTTAAGAATGTCAAGGGCTGGATGTTGTTGGCGGGGTGCGACTGGTCCCTGGTGAAACATGTCCTGGGTTCAGCTTGCTCACTTACAGTCTGAGTCAACACAGAAGGGGCAGTTTTCTGCCATCATATCTCATCGTTTACCCTAGACCCTGAACTCAGGCAGGAGAGACAGAGAGAGGTGTCCCAAAAGAGTGGAGATACCAGTGTCCTATAATGGATCTGTTTTCATTCTTGGGGAAGTGGTTATTTAAGGAGACTATTGGGAGAGCCCCCTTCTCCAAACATTCGCAAAGGGGTTTATACTCTTAGGATGAAATGATGTTTTGAATAGAGGTGAGGCTATGGTGCAAATAGGGAGAAAAGTGAGATAGCTTTATCATTTCATTGTGCACGTAAGTCTGCTAATAGACACCTACAGTAACACACGTGGAACACCAGAGAAATCACTGTACAATGTAGAGGTGGTTTCTCCATTGCTTGTATCACAGTGACAAATTGTTACAGATAAGTTCATTTAACTCTGAATATACTTACCTCAAGAAAACACCAAAGAGGTGTAACTGTGTATTATTATCAAATGAGTTCGAGAGCAGCAAGCTGGCTGCTACCAGTTTTCAGTCCCAGTGCCAGGATTTAGTTTGGCTATGAAACTTAGGAGACTTTATACTTCCACCTCGTTAAAATGATTTGACACCTTCTTCAGTCCAAGGTTGACAAAGAAGCTCAGATTCTCTGGGATTGCCATCTGAAAATCACACCTTGATATTTTCTTCAATTTTCTGCAGCAAACACAGATGAAAGACTTTTGATATTCATTTCACACATATGGGCCTGTTCATATGTTGCCAGGTGAAATGTGTTGACTTGGCCGTGACTTCAGGAGCCTCCGACAATTATGAAAATATGATAGCTGTAGTGCTTTGTGGGTGTTTAAGTATATGTTTTTGGAAGGTTGCTGCTCTGCATGGTGTCACTGTGCAGCCTGTCTTAATGGGGCTTCGGCAGGGGGTGTCCTGATTGCCAAAGCGCCTTTTCGTCTGCTCCCCTCCTGGGCTGCAGTGCCAGAGAACAAATCTAGGGACACATTTTTGGGATCAGCAAATGTAAACTGACCATTCCTAGGACCATATGGAAAAGATCATCACATAGAGAGCAGTGTGATGCCTGTCATAATGGGGCTATTGGATAGCATGTGCCCCCCCACCACCACCCCCCTTCAAAAAAATCTCCACAAAATATTGACATATTCCTCTTTACCGAATAGACTCTTCTAGGAAATACAGTACATGTCAAAATTATATGCAAACTAAAAAAAACACCCTTCTTCATCAAACCTCCATGGATTGTCCATTGGATACTAAAAGAGCTGCTGCTAAACTATTGAAAATGTATGTTTAAAATGTATAAAATGTGCATGAATTTCCACAAGATATTTAAGTTTTAGGTCAGGACATGATCATTATGACAATAACCTATTAATTGTGCTGCAAAAAATTTGATTAATGCACAAACTACAAGAAAGGGCGATTCTCGTTTCTTTTCACATTATTAATAAATAGATTTTGAAGGAATGTCTTAAAATAAAAACTGCACGTTATGCTGGGGTGTTTTATACAGTCCCTGCAGAGATCACTATGAAAATGCTGTTGCTAAATTGTTTTCATATACATAGCTGTACTTGAAACCAGAATAAGAAAAACTTGGTGAGTTATAACTTCTTGATTGACCAGAAGGAATTTTAAAAATTAATGAACTAAAATAACTTGTGTGGAAAAAAAACCCAAGAATTGAAACACTTTTTGTGGAAATTTCTTAGAGCCACATATGTTTTCAAGCCAACCTCTAGAGTGCCAATTATAGCGATGCTTCCTGATTGGCACCAGGTCTCATATCCACTAGCTTCACCCATCTTTCTTTCAAAGACATGTGCAATACTTGTGGTGGTTGTATTAAAGTTATTACAATCTCAAACTTCTGTTTGTGATTGTAGCATATCTTTCCAAGAAGAGCTGCTGGCTCATCAGGCAACAGTTGGCTTCTAAGAAGCAAAGACAGCAGCAGCTGAAGTCTGTACAATAACCGTATCCAGTCACGGCTTCACCTGTCACCACTGAAACTATGTTTGCAGCCAGCAGCTGAACACTTGGAGAATACCAGATGATGGCACATTAAACTTTTATTAATGAGATCTAAGTACATCATGTAAGGTCTCACATTGATTCTACTTTTCCACTCAAGGGTGCTTCCCTGAACTATTGTGTGTTAGAACAAACCGGAAGAACCCAACTTATTCAGTCTGAAGTTTAGAACTGATCACCAAAATCTAAAACATCCTCCTCTCCCAGCTCCCAGAGCTCAGAGGTTAATGAGCACCAGTGTAATTACTGAGGACCTGCTATTCCTCATCATGGATGACTGGTTTAGGATTAACTCATTACCCCCTGTCCTGAGCATGCAATTAGGCCTTGAACCACAATTAAGTCTCTATGTGACGCCTCACTACACTCTACACACAGTGATCACTGCCAACGCTCCCTCCGTGCTACCTCTTATCTCCACACTGTGGATGATTGCTGAGTTATGGCTTGTAATTGTAATGGCGGCTATTGTTTCTGCATGTCTTCTGCTGTATGGTATCGATTAGGTTTGGTGTGAGCCATGACTCCTAAAACAGGCTGACATACAGGCACAGATGCCAGAGTTTGGGCTGTCCGTGGCTGCTGTCAGTAACATTCTGGGCCTTGCAAGGTCCTTCAGATGTCTGCCAGGGTGGCCTAGGAACAATGCTGCCCATCTGGAAACAGCTCCTCTTGACGATCTGATGGATGGGTGGGATCTCTTCAGGATGTCCAGCTGAGCTCGCCAACGCAGACCCAATCAATCACTCCTCTCCTGTCTCCACTGACGGGCACCCATCCAAACAAAGACCTGCAGGTCAAGGGTTCTGTCATAGCATATTCAGCTTCTTACGCTCATCCCTTGACCACACTCAAATTAATTTGATCACTTGAGAACAGTTGCTATGCCAGAAGTGTTCATTATGCACTTGCTTGTTGCTGTCTCATTCAGAAAGCTGCTTCAACGGCAATGAGAATTTTTCCTGATTGAAGTATCAGAGTTTGATTCTATGAGATGAAGTCTGGAAAGCTTGATTTATGATCAATACATCTTCTTAGTCAAATGTCATGACAACTTCACAATCTATTATCTTGTTGGGATCTCAGGGAAGACTGTTGGTGACTGTTTGCCCAATCTCCTGTGATCTGATTGATGAGGTGTCAGAGTGATTTTCCATTGCTCTGGAGACTCCTTTTCAAGTCATGAGACTTCTCAAGTTTCTGGCAATAGTCCTGAGATTTTGTTATTTTTTAGACACTTACAACCCCTCAATCAGTATATGAAATGCACTGAACATAATTAAATGTTAAGTTGATCGTGTTATTTCTTATGCACTTCCATATAAAAGCACTGACAGTGACAGCCTGACATAATACAAGGCATATCTTATTGCTTTTTTTTTGCAATCTAAAGCTGATAAGCAGGAGCAGGTTTTAAATAATAAATCAAACTATTTACAGAGCCAATGGGCTAAAGACCTTTCTTCCTGTAAGTTGGCCTGGCTCTGCACTTGTCAGTCATAATGACAAATGGCAGCGTTTGATGAAACAGAGGAGTTACATCATCACTTCCCTAATGAGGCAGCACACAGCAGGAGGGGAAAAGAGGGAGCAAGAGAAGCACTATGGACAGAGAGATGGATGAAAAGAAAGAGGAAGAAGGACACTCTATAGTTGCCAAACACCATGGCTGCCCAAAATTTGCCTGTGCCAGCAAATAGATTTTTTTGCTTTCGAAGGCTGAAACTGACAATAATAATTATTTTGAAATAAATATATTTGGCTTTTTATTCTAACACACTGTCACATAAAGATGTAATTTTATGTTCATAGTACTGTGTTAGCCTTATTTTTACTCACTTTTCCAAAGTGAGCATGGAACGCTTTGGAAAACTAAGAGGGAGGACAGCAGAGATAGAGGCATTTAACAATTTTCACACATAAGAGCCACCAGAAACTCAGGTAAACATGTTCCCTTAAATATTTTAATTTTGAATGAATATGCAGCTAGCATTAGCATCAACCAGGCCAAAGGACTTTCCCTGTGTGCCTGTGTTTTTCTGAGTCTTTAATGGTTGGTTCTGGACTTGGCGGTAGAGTCTGACAGGGAGATTATCTGGCCTGTCTGCCTTCAGGAGCTCTCAGGGTGTGTGTCTTTGTACAGCATTAAAGCTGGCTGGGAGTGCGCCCACCGAGAGAGGGGAAATGTGTTTGACATACGCTCAGCGCACACGGTCGGGGAGGCTGGAACAGCAGGATACGATTAATGACCACAGAATCAGATTGTTACAATATGGCTTCTCTTCACCCCCACCTTCTTCACCATGGGCCTGTCATATTTCACAGACTTGCCTGCCTGTGTGTGTTTGTAATGTGTTTGTGTTGTGTGTCTTAGTTGGGTAGAGGCCCCTTTTATCCTCTCTTTTTGTTGACTCTCTCTCTCTCTCTCTGTGTCTTTCTGTTGATGGGGGTCATTGATATGCAACAGTGCATTCTTGGATCTTACAGGAGTTTGTTCTCATCGTTATTGTGTGGTCGGTGGCTGATTAGACACAGGGACATAGGTCCCAACTTCCATGTTAGCAACTTGGAAGTACAACAGTCCTATTAACTTTTAGCTTAACCGGATGAATCTTATTTGTTATTTACAATTAGATGCAAATTACAATATAACAGAATTATATTTGCAGAAAAGCAGGTTTTGTATTTTAATTAATTACTAATAAGTTTTGTTGTTGTGATAACAGGCAATAATAATGCAGATGTTTTGTCCAGTGATTACTTGCTGCAAAAGGTACGTTTTCAAACTGAGCTTCTTGAGAAAAGCAAAGGGGAAAAGAATCTGCGGGCCAAATGTTGCCAGATTGTTGTGGTGGTTAGGGGGCTCCTTTAAGTGATCTTCAGGGCTTTGAGGTCAGTGCCCAAAGTGCAAAAGGCCATATGGGGCATGGATGTGCCGGGGTTGAGAGCACATGAGGAAGGAGAGGAAAACCTTAACAAGGTGTCAAACAGGCTCGTTGGATCTATGCACATGAGCACATGCATAACTGGACCTGCGCTGTGATGTTTGTTGACACGTCTGGAAGAGAATTTTGAAGTTTTCACAGGTATCATAAATCAGGAGAGAGAAGGATTTTTCCCAGGGTTAGGAGCCTCATCCCACTTGCACTGGCCGATACCAAAGAGCTACCAAACTCCTTCAATGTCAACAGGCTTTATTACCATGGCGACCATTAATAACAAGAGCAATTGCAATTCAATTTAAATAATGTACAACCCCCCCCCCCCCAACCCTCCCCGAATAAAATACAATAAAAAAACACACAAAATGAATTTCCCTTGTATAAAAAATAAACAATACAGTCTTGTCTTTAGAAAAATTAGCTTCTATGTTCATGAATAAAATTAGTCTCCCTCTAGATTCTTCTCATCGTGATATCTTCTTGGAATTTCACAGCAAGAGACTGGGGTGGGGGATAACAAAAGAAAAAAGGGGCAGGATGTACCGACTATTTTGGCTTTGCACATGGGCACATTACTCATTCATTTATTTAAATTTTAACTGGTGATCCTGCATTTTAAAGAGAGATTCAGGTGTCTCCTTAGCTCAAATCAGTGAGACACTTAACTGGCAGCATTTTATTACACTCTGTCTATTATAGATAAATAAATTGGCTGCAAAGACACAGAAAGGATCCTGGAACGTTTAAATAACTGCTTTCAATGTTAAGTAGCAGCAGTCTTGCTATGTCCATGTAACACGTGATAGGACACACTCTCCTCATTATGTGCTAACTACACACACACACCTGTTTTTCTCTGCTGCAAATGCTATCAGTGCAAGAGTATAATTCTGTTTTTTAAAGACTTTGGAGGAGAAGCTGGGCTTTGATGATACGGCTACCACTACTGAAAAGAGTTTTAAAGATTTTAGTGAGATTTTCTGAAGAAAAAACACAATCGGATAGATAAAATCCTCCAATGTGACTGGGAATTTTTCGATCTGTAAAACAGTTTCCTAATATCAGAGATGTATAAAAAGCTTCCTGCCTGTTTTAAAGTATTCCCTTCTCAACACAATGAGGCCAAAACTGCTGATTCTTCAGGGGTAGTTGGAACGCACTAAACTGCCTGTGGAGATAATAACGAGGCACACAACAAAACAACCCAGAACCCCTATCTAACCCCCCATCTCAGCACTGTTACCAATTAACACATAGTGAAGGGAGCACACATAACTTTGTTAAAACATGGGAAGGGAGTGCGAGCAAACTGCAATTTTATTTTTGCTGGATCCAATAAATTAGAAATCAAAACATTACCTTATTTCAAAGCTAGCACATCTTAACTCACTGCAATAGGTTGCTTCCAGCCAAACAGTGAGTCAGCTATTTTGCAAATATCTTCCAGGAAACCTCACAAAACTTTACAAAACCCCTGCGTTTTCATATCCCCTACACTCAAAGTTTATGTGTAAATAAATTTTAGAGTTCTGTTTTGTTAAAAATAGAACTGCGCTAACAATTTAGCTGCAATAAAAACGGCCCAAGCAGCAGGACTTGATGCTTCCTGACATCTTTGCACAGTAAAAATGAAGCATATTTCACCAAATTCCTCCATAAAAGACTATTAGGATACATCCAGAGGCTCGGCAAAGTAAAGAGAGGGAATAACACAGGCCTGAAGAAAGGCTATCGCTCATAGAACACACAAATAAATGCAAAGGAGCATGCAAAATGAGTGATCGTAGAATTTATGGAAATGAAGTTATTTTACTTTTAACGCAAAACTTTTTTTACTTCCTTCTCTTACAGTGCGTCACTTCATAAGAGTCAATGCATTTTTGCATGTTTGTGCATAGTTTCATGTCTCCATGACAGTCCTTGTGTAAAATTAATTGGTTTACTGCCAGTTTGAGGACTGTGCATTTCTCTGGAATCTGCATTTGGCCATGAACTTTACTTATACTTGTTGGTTGAGGTATTAACTTATTTGGACAAAGGATTGAGTCTTACTGGTTGTTCCACAGATGGTATGGACAAACACAGGGGAGGTATGTTTGAGATACTGGGCCCTGTCAGTAAAGAAATGGCTGCTGAGAAGCTAATAACACTCACTGCTGTCATTGCAAACACAAGCAGCTAATGGCTGTTTCACTGAAAAGGCAAGAACTCTTTTGCTGCTGTAATATTAGGTTTTATTAGTTTAGCTGGTGACAAAACTTCAGTTATATTGTTTTTATTATATTTTCCAACACAAGCCAAACATGAAAGATGGCAACTGCATTCAATAGCTGAGCATGTCTGTAAAAAGTAGACTGCTTGCTTCAGCCATTTCTCTCTGGTTATTATATTTACTTCAAACATAATTATGCTTAGAGTTCAAAACCTTTATGTAAGATCAAATTTGGGCTTCTTTTTATAAGATATAGTTTTTCTGTGTAAGTGCCACAAGTATGGCTCAAGTATCAGCTATACATCTTGGCTTGAACTCATTTCTTATACCCTGTGAGAACAGGATCGGTTTTTGCTAATATATCCATGTGTCTCCTCTCAAGCAACTTATGCCTATTGGGCATATACACAGTAAAATGATATGCATCATGGAGATTTACCAGGTATACAGCAGGAAATAAAAAAGACAAACCACTTCATCTGTGGTGGGTCCAATAGTCAAAGAATTTCTTTCAGCCAAATTGGAAACAAATGGAAACATGGAAGGAAAATTATATTATTATTAGAGAAAATCCTCCTCTTAATATTGAAGAAATAGTAAAGATAAGGATGAGAAACTATGAATATTTAAAGCTTATGGATAAAACCACTTGATCTATCATCTTGTTTGGGTTCCTGGATTTAATTTAGGAGAGTTCTTGCTTACCAGAATATGTACATGTTTTTTATGTGAAGCATTGAGATTTTGGAAAGTTTTAACAGGGGTTTAAACTGAGACATCAAGCTAATGATGCACCGGGGGAAAATGTTAGTAAGCATAAATATAAATACTCAAAGTACACATTTGAAATACTGTCAGTGTTCTTTAGTTTAAACCTCCCACTGCCAGCCATCACCTACCTTTCTCCCGGACTGAGCTGGAGCTCATGAGGCCTCAGACACACTTAATGGGATTATGGTAATATAATTTTGTGACGCTGACCTCGGGCTGGTGCCAGGTTTCTTCCACATCCCCAGACAAAGGAATAAGACTCACCAATGGTTCCAGCAGGCTGGCCCGACTTGGCCTCTTGGCACAGGCCAATGTCCTTATTGGACCAGAGCAAGATGAATAGCTGCAGGACCACGTTTGTCCCACTAAATATGCTCCAACAGCGAGTGAAATCAAAATGTGATAAGAGGGGACTTTAAAACCAAATCAGTTTTTTCCAAGAATTAGAAGACCCTGACGGGTTTAGTTCATGTGCTTAAGCAACAATTAATGCAACCCAGGATGGAGAAAATGTGCCCACCATTTACATCCCATCTGCTCACACAGTAGTTCTTCAGCTGAGGGTGTTGCCTCCATGGAAACAGCCTTGTAGTCAGCTTGTCTTTCCACATGATTTAGCAGGAGTTTCCTCTAGATGTGTCTTATTGGTTTAAGACAGAATTTTATGGACTGGATAGTTTAAAAGCAAATGAGAGTGGGGTCCATTTACCCTGTCCCTAATGGGAATCAAAACATGTGATATTTAGAAATGGTACAAAAACACCAACAGCACATATTAAACTAAGCAAAAACTAGATCTAAGATACAAATAGAAATCTGGACATTACAATGTGTTCATGTTTCCTTTCATTTCTGCATTGGTATAAGTAAAACACATCTGCTTGCACAAATATTAGCAGAGACGGACAAAAACATGAAGCACTGGATCCTTGTAAGATGTTTGTGTATTATTTATTGTGCTGACTTTTTAGTTTGTCTGTTCCTTTACTTTGTTGTGTATCTTATTGTTGTCCAGTCTCCATGGGTATATCACCAGATTTTTCTTCAGCTTTTTCTCTTTTTCTCTTCCTTTTTGCCCTCAGAAAGACCACCCATTGGGTTTGGAGGGGGCAGACGTCTCTGTGGAATAATAATGGGGTCGTCCTGGGAAAATTGCCCATGGAAAGGCCCGCCTGGAAAAAAAAAGAAGAAAAATTTCATCTCGTTTCCGATCCTTCTCGGAAACATTCATCAGGGCACTCCTGCTGTTCACAGGGGAGCGGCCTCATCCCTGCTTCAGTCCGCTCAACGGCTGGGTCAGTCTACCATTGTCAAAGTTTTTGAAATGAAAGCAATTTGTTTAGAAATATGCTTTTTTTTATTTAAAGCATACATTGTTTTCTGAACATTTAATGCTTTGCAAAATCTGGGAATATTCTCTAATGATAACTTTATTGTAATCTGATCCATGATGCACATTAACTACATCATTTTTGGCTGTCTGGGTCTGCAGAAAAGCCCCATGAACAAATAACCTTGGTCTCACACAGGCAAAGCCTCAATACTGATGCAATTTCCTGATGAGATGCTACTTTTTGAAACAATACACAAGACATTATGCTGATGAAATTTGATGAAAGAGTTCATCAAAACTCCATTTTTGTTTTTTTTAGAAAAATGTAAAGCAGAATTGGAAAATCTACCAAAAATGTGTTTTCAAATTGAAATTCAACCCAGCCACAATTTTATTATTGGTTTTCTGTATAAAATTAGTAACATTAGTACATGACTGTAAAACAAATTACTTGAATATTCATGGTGGAATTGATGACTGCTTAGTTTGGCATTTAGTGAAATCCATCCATCCATCCATTATCTACCGCTTTGTCGTGGGCGTTTAGTGAAATGTTGATATATATTTAGAGTAAATTACCTTCAACAAATAATCAGGAAGATAAAGAAATTTCTTATAGAGATCTTTATGTTTTTATTATGGATAACTAAGTAGGGAAATTAGTTTTTTTTTTTCAAAAAACTAATAACAACAAAAAAATTAATAAAATAAAAAAAACACAAATAAAAATTGAAGAATGAGTTCTGATTTCATGTTGATTATTTTATGCTGGATTTAAAAATGTAAACAAAAAACCAACTAACATAGCCAACTACCTGAGAATTAAACAATTCAGCAAAAATACTCTGCTTATTCTCGGAAAGTGGAGACACAAAAATCTGTGTTTACCTAACTTTTTTTCTTTCTTGTTTTCCGAACATAAATGTTGAACTTCCAAGCAAAATCCTCGAGCAGGAGCCAATCAGTGAAGTGGTTCAACTACGCCCACCAGACACAGTGAAATCTATACTTTTAACTTACCTAATGTTTCTCTTTGCAACACTTTAAGATCTTGTCAAACTCAAACATCCTTGTTAGGTTTAAAGCCCCCTCCCTCTCAACACCACTTGCACTGTCAATGCAATGGTTTCAGTTTTGGAGAATTAGTCCTATGTGAAATTATTAAAGAGTCATGTTAGTCATGAGTAAAATTCTACTTTAAAGAACAGAAAAGTGGATTATTCAGCTCTTTCTCGCTTCTCCTTGTGACCTCCTGTATTTTCTGCTCTGCCTAAAGCCATCCTTTACTGCCTTCCCTTTGCCCTGTTTGGCCCCCCAGGCTCCAGGTTTGAGCCACAGGAGATTCAGTGATGGATGTGCCCCTGGGGCTCTCTGTGGGAGGTGGGCTTCACACACTCTGTCTGCTCAACACTGTTACAGGGCAAGTTTCCCTCTATTCTGACAGCACGATCTATCTATCTATCTATCTATCTATCTATCTATCTATCTATCTATCTATCTATCTATC